>JAOSLM010000133.1:1543785-1554789 GCA_025629765.1 Eleginus gracilis
CACACACACACACACACACACACACACACACACACACACACACACACACACACACACCTCACACAAACCATACTTATACAGTACTTATATACACACACACACACATCCACCTATACACATACACAGTTACTCAATACAATTTTGTATGTAAATAGTGTGTGGGATGCAAAAACAATTGTAACAGAAATATGTCTCTCTGTGTGCCCAAAGCAAATTTCTCTTGTGAGAGAGACAATAAAAAACGTACGTACTTTATTTCTTTGCATTCAAATAAATAATTAAAACATTGCCTATACGCAATAACATATTGTTTTTTGTCACAAAACATGGGCTAATAAAGATGTCGTTTCTGACTTTGTCAGTGTCATGCGTCGTTATTTCTTGGTGAAACTAGTTAATAATAAAAAAAATGAAATAGTTTTTTTAGCAATAAAGAAGAATAGCCTTCTGATATAATTGCAATATCATCCTGGGGGTATTTCCATGCCCTGTCTATTTACAACTCACAGCCTTATCCTATTGGTCCTCTCCGTGGTGACGTTCTACTAGAGCGCCCTGCACTTATGGATCCAAGGTTCTGAACGTTCAGTGGGCGGTTACCCGCTCCGGTACCAACCGATCAGGATCAGGGGGAGGTACCAATCTTTATATATTCGGAACATTGATTGGGCGGTTACGGAGAGGGTTCCCGCCCACCGAACGTCCGGACACTGGGTCGCAACCTACTGACAATAAACGCCGACTATGTGAACGGCGAGCAGTGGTCTGCTCGGCTCAAGATAAAATCCAGTCGCAGCCTGTTCGGGAGAAGACTTGAATACTTGAACAGAGTCACTGAGCTGTTTTTAGTTCAGTTTAACATGTTTGCGTTTTGAAGCATCGACACATGAGCAGTGGGGACTCCTTCAAAAAGGACAGCCAACCAAACGTTTGGACCTGCAGCTTAACTCGGGTAAGCACTTTTTTAGAGGCTACCGGGTAGGCTAGCCGCTGTGAGTTAGCTGCTATGTGATGCTAACCTGCTGGCCGTGTTGTTGATGTTGTTTTGGCTCCTCATTGGCACCCAAGTTTGGTCATAGGGTTAAAGGGCATCAGCAAGTGACAATACCACGTATAACATGAATGGGGACGATGAGCTGCTTGGTGTAGTTCCTGTCTTTTCCTTTAATAACTGTGTGGTAAAGAGGACCAGCTGCGCATGTGCCGTGGAGTTACAGGACAATAGCAATGTGGTTTCTCTATTGAAAACTGTGAAATGTTGTTTTTTAAATGACTATTTATATCACTGCGCAGCCCATGTAGAACTCCCTCCCCCAAATCCCTCAACCCTGATTTCCACACATCGCCAAACCCACTAATTCCTAATGACCCCATTATTTGTGGTGGAGGTGTTGTCAAAGGGCCAAACAGTGGGTTTAAATGGTGGGGATCATGAGGTTTTACGGCTTGAGTTGTCTTTGTCATCGAGTTTCGTGGCAGCGTCTCATGGCTTTAGGTAAGGGGTCAAGTAGCCCCGAGCAACCGGTGTCACCCAAGACGGGTGTTGTGAAATGTCATTGAACAGCTTGTTGGCTTTGTAAACATACCCACATACGCTGCATGTTTAGTGAACGGGTTACTGTATGCTGCGACGTGTGTGTCACGTGTGGAGGGACGGCTGTCCTAGTGTCGCTAGGAGTAGCAGTAGACTGCTGTGCCAGACTGCAGCTACATGGCATGGCAGGGTTCTAGAACTCACTGCTCGGTTGGCGTACCCACTAAAACTTAGTGTTTGTGCCTCACACTTTATTTTTTTATTATCTTTTTAGGATTCTTGAGAGAAAGTTTTTCTTTGTCTTTTGGTTCCAGGGTTTTGAGGACTTCACCCATCGCTGCCGCCTTGCTTCAGCGCCCAGCCGACGTGTTGACCATGGAGCTCCAGCACGCGCACTGCCTGAAGTGTGTCAACAGACGGTGCATGACCAGACCGGAGGCGGGCGTCTCGTGCGACCTCATTGGCTGCCCTCTGGTGTGCGGGGCGGTCTTCCACGGATGCAAGCTGGAGGAGCACCGCGTGCTGTGTCCGTACGAGCGGGTCCCGTGCCTCAACACGGGCTTCGGCTGCCCCTTCACCATGGCCCGCTTCAAGATGGCGGAGCACCTGGCCACGTGTCCCGCCAGCGTGGTGTGCTGCACCATGGAGTGGAACCGCTGGCCCGTCAGCTACGCCGACCGCAAGTCGTACGAAAACCTCAGCAAAGACTTTGACGAGGTGGAGCAGCTGGACATGGCCCTGGCCCTTCAGGACCAGAGGATGCTGCTGGAGTCGCTGCGGGTGACCACCACCATCTCCAAGAACGGGGACAAGCCCTCTGCGGGCCGCGGGGACGGTCAGACCGCAGGGGAGGCGCCGGGGGCCGAGGTGGGGATGGCCAACGGGGCCGTGGACATGGAGGACGAGCCGTACAGCGGCCTCTACAAGGCCTCGGTGGAGACCAGCAGGACGCTGGCGGCCGCGCTGGAGATCCTCACCAGCTCCAAGAGCATGGAGGGGATCGCAGCCCACCTCCATGGGGAGAATGGAGAGAAGAACAGAGCGGTGTGCCACGGCACCAACGGGGACAGCCACGGTCGGCACGACAACGCCGAGGACTCGGAGAGCGTGGACATGAGGGAGAGCGACTCCGACTCTGAGTGTGAGCTGGGGGCGGTGGGCGGCCTGGACTGTGCCGTCGTGGCAGGCACCAACGGGGAAGTGGCCCCCTGGTCGGGGTATGGCGGTTCTGTTGAGCTGTTTGCGGAAGATGAGCTGGGCGAGTGTCTGGACGTTGTGTTGGACGAAGCGCCCTATGTCAGGCCCACGCCACGCTATCGCCCCGCGCCTGTCGTCCCCGCGGAGCCCGACGGGCCTCTACCAGCGCCGTTCCCCCCGGCCGCGTCCGCGGTCATGCCCTACCTGCTGCCGGATCACCTCCGCAACAACCTGCTGCAGCACCTCCCCGTGGAGCTGGGGTACCGCTGTCTGGAGCGCAAGCTGCAGAACGTGGGCATGAGCCTGTTCCCCTTCAACGGGCATCGCAGCCTGCTGTCGGACCCCCACCTGTACCGCGCCAAGAAGGCGGACAAGGCGGTGGACACGTCGGACCTGGAGGTGGCTGACGACCCCATGGGACTCCATGGCATCGACCTGATCACCGCCGCCCTGCTCTTCTGTCTGGGCGACTCCCCCGGAGGCCGGGGCATCTCCGACAGCCGCTTCGTGGACGGATACCACATCGACTTCGGCACGCAGACCTTCTCCTTCCCCTCGGCCATCCTGGCCACCAACACCATGGTGGGGGACATCGGCTCGGCCTCGGCCTGCGACCACGCCAGCCCGCAGCTGTCCAACCCCAGCCCCTTCCACACGCTGCGGCTGGACCTGGTGCTGGAGTGTGTGGCCCGCTACCAGACCAAGCAGCGCTCCATGTTCACCTTCGTGTGCGGCCAGCTGTTCCGGCGGAGCGAGTTCTCCTCCCACTTCAAGAACGTCCACGGCGACATCCACGCCGGGCTGAACGGCTGGATGGAGCACCGCTGCCCCCTGGCCTACTACGGCTGCACCTACTCCCAGAGACGCTTCTGCCCCTCGGTGCAGGGCTCCCGGGTCATCCACGACCGGCACCTGGGCTCCTTCGGCGTACAGTTATCGCTGCCCCTGAAGCCGGGGGAGAAGCCCCTCAGGAGCACCTGCAGCTTCGGCGCCCAGTGCGACCACTTCAGCAGCCTCCCCTTCGAGATCCTCCAGCACATCGCCAGCTTCCTGGACGGCTTCAGCCTGTGCCAGCTGTCCCGGGCGTCCGGCGGGATGCGGGAGGTGTGTGCTAGTCTGCTGCAGATGCGAGGCATGGTGGTGATGCTCTGGGGGAAGAAGCAGCGGGCGGACGGCTCTTCTACGTGGCAGATCACCGATAAGGTCAGTTCAGGTTTTGTACTTGGTTGGTCATGTCAAAGGTGCCATAGGTACGGTTTGAGAGTGTGACACAGCCACTCGGTTATCAGTGGGTGAGATGCTCTGAGGTTACTTGTTCCGATATGACTGGGTGCCTGCCTCTCGATGAGGCCATTTGGATTTTGGAGACCACTTCCGACAAATCAGGGTATCTCTTCCCTGATTGGTTCAGAGGAATCCATCGTACCTGTTCATCACAGGTTCTTCAACGCAAAACTTCTCAATGGTGGAGAAATAGAGCCTGTTTTATTTGGGCTGTATATTATTTAAATTTCACTCTCTCCTGTGTTTTGCTCTTTCTCTTGCCCTTGAATCTTACCGACAGCACCTTGTAATATAGCATAATGACAGGGGCCCTCCAGGCTTAACCCCATTCCTGTCCCCATGCCTTAAGAGTGCTTAAACCCCCAACCCCAATGGCTGCAGTCATCTGGCTCAGCTTAAAGCGCTCGCTTTCCACCTCACATCAACATACAGCCAACGCACTCGGCCCCAATGTGCCCCAATCACCGGAGCTCTCTCTCTGTTGCTCTTAGGTGTGGCGCTTCAGCACGGCCTTTGGCACGGTGACGGAGTGGAAGTTTGCCAACATCGCCAGCATGGCGGACCACCTGAAGAAGTGCAAGTTCAACACAGTGACGCGGCGCGAGGACGCCGTCCCCCTGCCCTGCATGTGCTTCACCCGGGAGCTGACCAAGGAGGGACGCTGTCTGCGCTCCGTCCTCAAGCCCGTGGCCTGAGCACCACCACTACCTGATCTGTTTGGGTCTGCTCACCCAGAGCCCAGCAAAGTGGTCCACACCACAAAAACATTATTATTATTATTATTATTATTATTATTATTATTATTACTTTTTTATCTGCAGTGTTTACAAATCTCACAAACAAAGGTATGTTGTTTTCTAGTCTACACAACATGGAAGGCTGGTTAATAAAACAGAAACATACATTCATGTCTTGGTTTGGGCGTGTAAACCAAACTAATGTTATTGAGTTATAGTGTTCACTAAGCCAGCGTGTGTTTTTTCAACCACATAACAGGGAATGGACAACCACCCAAATGCCAGCCTTGTTTCTTCCACCTTGATGGATCCACAGCACTACAGAAGCTAGAAAATAATATCTGATCAATGCGTTAATAATCAAAGGTTGGATTATTGAGGTTTTAGTTTTCTACGAAGGAGCCAGTATTGGGCAGTTGAGCAGAGAGCTTTGACTTCTGCAACACTTGATTTTCTATCCAAAGCTGGAGGCGTGTCTTCTCCCTGCCAGGTTTTTATAACTTGCTACCTGAAACGGTTTGTTAAGCACCTTTCTCACGGTTTTGAATTTGGTTCTGAAGCTCGTTTTATGAGGTTTCAGGATGCCGCAGTCCAAACATCAGGCATGGGAGGTGCATGATGTCCGGACAAAGGCTCCAACACAAGTGCATTCGTTAGCGTTACTGTAAGCCAGCCATCCTCCACCTTCACACCCAGGATAACCCAAGTACCCCTTCATCACGGAGATCAATCCACAAACTAAAAACATTGCGCATGTCAACACACTACTGTTTCTGTTACAAAGATAATCAAGGTATTCCGCTACACCACCGCTCTGGTCTCCTGGCACGACGGATGTGGTCGACAACCAACCGATAGCGAGAATCAAGGAAGACCAGCGAGGGCTCGTCTCTCCGCTGTCAGTCGTGACGGTGTTGTGGATGGATCTCTTGTCTGCACCTCAAATTCATGTGTGGGGGCGACGCCATGGCAACCGTGAGCGGTGTGGTTCTGAGACGTGCCTCTTTGTCAGCGGAGCCGCCCCACGCATGCCGACGTCACGTGTGTTTCAAAGACCTGCCGGCCAGGTCTAAACGGGCACACAGACCTTGTGGGGATAAACCCCTCTGCTAGGTTGTATTTTGGGTTCGTGTTGGTTTTTGTTTTCAGGTGTCTCTGCCGCTAAGGCATCCCGAGTTTGTTGTTGTCCTCGTGTCTCAGGGTCGTAGCATGAAACTACAATAACTGCTGGTCATTGTTGTGGTGTGTAGCCTGATAGAAGAAATCACTGAAAACCAGCTACTTGACTTTTGTGGTGGTCGTAGGATGGGCTGATTGTACCGTTCAGTATTAGAGCAGAAGCGAGCGTTGCAGTGAGTGTACCGCAATGCTATGCCGGTTATTTTCCATGTCTTTTAATAATGGAAGTCATACACAAATAGTTTTTTATTTCAGATTTTTGAGGGGAAGTTCTCTATTGAAGGGCGAGTTAGGCCGCCAGCTGAAGTCTAACATGAATGTAATGTACGAACATGAATTAATAAGATGGTGCTCTGTTTGAAAACAGACAGTAAATGGTCAAATCTAAGTGCAGACGTTTTTTTCTCTTCAAGGTGGTACTTTACATAAACGTATGGGTTCCATATGAAGGGTATGCAGCAGAACACATTTGACCGCAGTGTTTGAAAGTACAGATTGTCTGAAGAAGTCCATGGTGGATGATGCTAGACTGGGAAATATTGTTCTGAAAAAGTGCTGGAAGTTTGTTAAGAAGGCCTGGTGAAATAGTTCAAGATGTATTATTTTGACAAATCTTTTGTAATAATTCACTTATATTTTGGTTATTTTTATATAGGTACGAGAAAGAAAATCCCCTCAATATTATAGCTGTTTTTTGTATGAATAAAGAAGGTAATTTTAAACCTATGAAGCTGTAACCACGGTTACAATATCCATGGGGAGATATCACGGTTTCACTCTCTTCACGTGTGTGAGATGTTTTTCTGAAAAAACCTGTCTGACAAATGGCGTTCACTTTTATATGGTTTTATTTTGCAACCTGAATCATTTTCTTGTGTAATAACTGTCCCCAGTCCTCTTACGGATGTATTTGTTCTCAATACAAAGCCCAGTTTACTTAAGTATTGGCATGATATGCTAACACTAGACATATAGATATATATTATCTATATATAACTGTAAAGCACAGAAGCACACACATTTTAAGACATTAAGTCTTGACTTTTTGGTTATACAAATAGACATATGGCACGTTTTTATTCATAGAATTATTTTAATTAAGTGGCAACTGTCTTGATGCTGCATTGTTTACCATTAAAACCTTTTTGTTTTTACTTCAGCCTGGTGTATTTATTTTATTGTATTGTATCCCATGCAATGAAATAAAATTGTCCTAACCATTGTGGTGTTTATTGTGTTAAAGTATGATAGCATAAATTATACCCATACAACTAACTACACGTGTTCATATTCTACAGACCTCTATGCGAGACAATAGTCTAGGGGACACAAAATAAAAAACAAGCCTATAAATATCCAATATTGCAGTGTGCATAACATCATAAGGGGCACCAGACACTAATTTCTCCAGAGCATACATAGATGTCTAAATGTTCAGCTAATTAAGTCCCTTGGGAGTCGAATATATATATTTTTTTAAGTTGCCAACAATATTTCTTTCATTGCCATTATACAGAGTAGGTCTGCCAGAACATAACATCTGGGAGGTTATGCTGTGCTGCGTGGAACGGCGTTTATAATTAACGAGGGTTTCTTTGCGCTACATGTTTACGGTGATAAGCAGTGCGCGATCCTGTTAACCCGAAAGCCGGCAATCAAGTTTCACGATTAAAAATGACGCAATTATACCAGGAGTGGGGTTCGAACCCACGAGGACATATGTCCATTGGATCTTAAGTCCAACGCCTTAACCACTCGGCCATCCTGGTACGCTTTTACTGCTAAAATCTAAAACGGACAAAAACATCAATTAATAAAGGTAAATGCTTATTAAGCAAAACCTTGGCATTTTCATTAAAACTTGAATCTCAACTTCTCAGCTCAAAGACTATGTTGTCCTTATGAACACAAACAATGCCAATGTTTTTTTTTATCTTTACAGAGTCTATCCAAATCTTTCATTGCCTGTGGGGCCTACTACACTAAGGTTAATCCTGGGAGTGACCAAATAATTTCCAAACAAGTCTATGCTGAAAGCAGACCTTGTGACATAGAACAAGTCAACTCTGGCGTAACAGCCCTAATACTAAGGCTTCTGTAACATTTCATTTTCACAATGCACCAAGTCTGTGTTGTTTCACAAAGTGTGTATGTATGTATGTGTGTGCAACAAACAACATTATTAAGCTAACAGCTTTGCATAACATTATGGCATGCTGAAATGGTAGAGTGAAGCATAATACTTAAATAAACAAACAAGCCCACGAAAAAAATTATATATTTCATGAATGCATAATCATCGCTGCAAGGAGACTTCCACTGTGTGTTAAGCCCATTAAGGTTATTCAATTGAGGTCTAGCCTGGACATTCCCATGATGCCTCCTTTCATATCATACCTTGCCCTTAAATCGTGTCTCCAATGTAAACCTCACACCAGATAATGCCTTTGCAAGGCCTCATCATCATCATCCCAGTGTCGCCACATTGGGATGATGATGATGAAGGCTTGAAACCCATTGAGGTCTTTTGTGGGGTGTAGCCGTGACGAGGCTTGAAACCCATCTCCGACCTCAAGAACAGGGACAGCAACAGCAGCAAAGCTTCCGGCACGGGTTGTCCTTCTTATACTTGACCGCCAGCCGGATCTGGTCGTTGGCCTTGGTGACGTAGTCCTGCGTGGCGGACACATTGGCCTGGATGTTGTCCAGCATGAAGCCCTGCTCCTCCACCAGCAGGGCCATCTGGAAGAACAGCTCCCTCACTTCGCTGATGCGGCCCTCCAGCTCCACCAGCTCCCTGTGCCGCTGCTCGATCTCCGTAAGCGCCAGGCGGGCGCCCGTCCGGCCGTCGGTGAGCAGGTTCTCGGTGAAGGCGCCCCACTCGCCCGTCTGGATCATGTCTTCTATCTGCTCCCAGCTCAGCTCCTGGCCCATGATCTCGGCCTGCCGCTGGATGCGGGCCTTGCAGTTCTCCCTCTGGAGGACCTCGGCGTCGTTGTACTCGGATAGCGCTTGGTGGAAGGCACCGGACAGCGAGACGTACTGGGAGCGCACCATGCGCACCAGGGCCGAGGCGGGGCCGTGCTCCTCCTCTAGCGCCTTGCTGCGCGCCTCCAGCTTTTCCAGGCGGGCGTACGTCAGCTCCGCCCTCTTCTTGATGTCCCGCCCCAGGGCGTTGGAGTCCCTCTTGATGCTGCTGAGGCGCCGCACCGAGGTAAGGAACCGGGTGTTCTGCTTGCCCAGGTTCTTCACGTTCATCCGCAGCAGGCCCACCTCCACCCGGAGGGCCCGCACCTCCTTGAAGAAGCTCTCCATGGCGTCCTCTCCATTGAACAGCACCACAGTCTGCTCCTGGTTCTCGTCGACTGTGGAGTTGAAGCTCTGCTCCTCAGGCCAGGGATCGTGAGGTTTTTGGCGGACAACTTGCAGCTCACTCAGTCGGTCCCTCATCTCAGCCGCAGAGTGCTCTGGAACACATCGTCATACATTATCTCTGGCCCTGAACAATAATCAGAATTTATCAGGTAAAAATATAATCGTTTCTTAACAGTAATGGGAAGACACTACGACCAAACCACTCTCATGTAACAATCGTAGGTTTGGTTAATTGAATGTTAATTGAATTGAACATTTTAGTAAATGAAAACAAAACGTTATTTTCAGAGTTGCAACGTTCTCTCGACACACACACACACTATATTACAGGGAACCTATATTTATCCTGACCACTTTGTTCATTCATTGACACAAAGACAGGGCGTTATGTTTAATATGGCCCCATATTAAACAACCCAGCATGGGAATGTCTTACCCAAATACTTCAGAATATTAACCATCCGTGACTAGGTCAAATAAAGTGTTTTTAAACAATAAACAATGTCACAAATACCTTATCAAGGAGTTCAAACAAATCCCAAGCAGCCAAACTCCGAGAAGCAAAAGTACCACTGACGAGAACCTTTGTGGCGTTCCTCTTTCTCCCCGTTCATTTCATGTAGACATTAACAGTGACCAGCCCAAACGTTATGGCAGTTCCGCTCAGTCAGAAAGAGGTTTAATGCGGAAGCCAACATCACACGCTTCTCTCACCTTTTTTTTATAGCCTAAAAGGAAACGCGAGTCGCAGCAACACAGTCACAGTAGATGAACATCATCTTGTCCTACGGTAGCTACCGCCTGTTGTTTTGTTTATGCGTGTTTCTGTTGGATTGTCAATTAAATGGAATTTAGCGCTTAAAATAAACATGACATTGTTGTCCACCGTTTTCTATTGCACTTTGCTTTATTATTTAATTGCACAATGTAAATAGTCAGTACCAGTTGCATTTTATACGTTTTTCTTAAATCATATATGTGCCCTCAAGTGTTAAGAAAGCTCTGAAAGACTCTTTCCCGGATGGGGAAGAAGAAAACTGTAGGAGATATGTGCCAAATGTCAAAAGGTGGAATACAAATACAGAAAAATATCAGAGAAGAACAATACTGTGTCTGCAACCACACAAATAAAAGGCTTTCAAATAAATGTATTTAACAGTGCCTTCAAAAGGCCTACAGCCCTAGTAAAGTCCTAACTTTGATAGCAAGGAAAACCAGCACAAATTCTCATTGGCCTTCATCAGGAGGACTACGACCCATGTTTTCTGGAGGCTCTCCACCGCCGGCCCCTGCTCCTCCACAAGAACCACCAGGTCCAGAAACACTGACTGGACGTCTCTGATGCCCCAGCTCCCGGAGCTCCCTGTGGCACCTCTTGATCTCCCCCAGCGGCGAGCGTGCCATCATCCCCTTAAGCCCCACACCAGACACCTTTACACTGCCTTCCCCGCCCACCAGCATCTCCCCCAGAAGAGCCTCATCGTCGGAGGGCCCGTCCCGGCCCACCATCTCCAGCTGCCTATGGGTCTGTGGCCGGCAGCTCTCCCTGTGGCTCTCCTCCGCAGCATCGCCGCTGCATCGCCTCGCTGGGCCTCCAGTCGGTCGGCGAGGCCCTCCTCCCGTGAAGACGCTGGAGCACGGCTTCTCCTCTCCTCCCGCGTCGGCCCTGTGAAGACGCTGGAGCACGGCTTCTCCTCT
>JAOSLM010000133.1:1558353-1570420 GCA_025629765.1 Eleginus gracilis
TTGGATCTGCCCAGTGCCACTCTGGATCTGCCATAACCAATCGCTAACGTTTGGCCGAGAATCACGTTGCGCGCAGGATGTAAACAAACCAAACACTCCGCTCTTTACAATTGAGCGGAAGTACTTAGGCGGCCAGGCTACTAAAAGCCCTTTCAAACCCAACTTTCAACAGACCCGAAAACAGAGATACATTTATATTCCACAAGAGGGCACTAAGTGTTTGGGTTGCATAATCTCCCACATTTTTTTTGGCCTTCTTTACCTGAGGAGAGATCGCACCGAATCAAGCCTTTTCTCAATCTCCTGTCTTTTCCATCATGTGAGGAAGTTGGATGAGCGTTTCCAGAGCGCGGCTTTAGTCAGCTTAAACAATCTGTCACATCAGTTAACCGATTTAATAATTGTTATCCGAATTCTACATGGCATAATCCGTGAGCACAATTTAGTATTGCATCAAAGTGTTGAAAGTGTTGTAGGTGCACCCATGGGGACTTAACATAAGTAAGTACGTCAATAAAAGTCTTGCTGAACCAGTTGGTTCTCTCATTCTAACAGAATACAATAGAGAATGTGTTGAGGATATTAATAAACATAAATACAGAGGAAGTCACAAAGACAAGAGCGAAGTCCAGCCAAACCTACCGGACATCCAAAAGGAAGGAAGAGTATTGGGTTGAGGTTGACTTTCCCTACATTTAAGTCTAATTAAAATGTAGCCCCAATATGAAGTCGGAAACACCAACACACACGCACGCGCACACATACACGATCATCGGCCAAAAATGGTGTAACATGGCAGTGTGTAGAATTAACCTATGCATACCCCTTGTTAACCTTGACACACACACACACACACACACACACACACACACACACACACACTAACATTCTGCCTATGGGTTAAAACTGGTACGTGTTTATTGGGTTAGCCCAATATAGTAACCTGATTAAAGCTGGTTGATAGTATGTACTCACTGCTTGAGGCCTCGATGTCCATCTCCCATTCATAGAAGCTATGTTTGCTCTGACTGGCAAAACCTTTTATGTTATATTAATTAGGGTGATTCATTAACGATGTGAATTTATAGTGTTTATTTATACAATTCTCTTTGTCCGGTTCAGTCGGGTATTTCTCTGGGGTTTATTTTGCAAACAGGCCTCTTTTGAAATAGATTATTATCTCAACAAGACTTCCTTCCTTACATCAAGGTGAAAGAAAAAGGATATATGACGACATCATTATTTTAGCACATTGTAAATGGTGTTCTCTATTTCTTGTTCCAAATGTTTCAGCTGCCATGCATTGTGTGTGTGAAAGCATTCAACTGTATTAAACCAATTGTTCAGTGATGTAAGTTTAACAAACTGGATGTCAATCACTAGTGAGCCCCCTTCGTTCTCGTTTGATGATCGAGATCATCGCAGATGTCAAGTCCTTTCCGTTTCCCAACGTCATGTCTAAATCGATACGTTATACATCTTTTCCAAGGAATTAGACACAGGTTTTGAAGCCTCATGATATATCTCAGCCTGACTCTTTCTCTTGCACATAGACACATGACATGATGTTGTTGACCTGTTCTGAAGGTTCACCACCGACCTACCATCATCATCATCATCAGGTCACATGACCTCCATGCAGAGGAGGTCCATGCATCATTTATTTGATCAGAGCTTGATTTCTGCAAAGCAAACCCAAGGTTTACCAGAGACAAATTTAGATAGAACAAGAAATAACTCTTAGGTTAAACAAGATGGGACCACATTAAATCACATCACCTGATCAAGGGGCCCCCCTTTCAAGTCTTTTAAATCTGCTCTTGCTTCCTGAAAAGCAGACCCAGGTACAGGCTTGGGAGGACACGCCATGGTTGAACCCTGTTCCTAAAGTCATCCAGGCCTTCCATGTATTCTAACCAAAGCCAATGATTCCTAAGGATTCCAGAGTTTAGATTAATACAAGATAAAATAGGATACGATATGAAAAGTCAGGATTTAATACGATTTAGAGAATCAATTTACATTTGTGTTATTGTTATTCAAAGAAACACATTCCAAATTTAGCACATTCCACAAAAGAAGAAATTGGATGGACAAGAAGCATTAGATCTAGTAGTTAAGTACTAATTTTGTAGTCATAGTTTATCCAGTTTTGTGCACTGAATGTACTTCACACCACCTCTCAAAGTGATACATTTAAGTTTACATTACACACAATAATATCCTTTAAAAATAATGGCCACTGTGTTACCCAACAAGCAAGTAGTTCAGTTTGAACAACAATGGGCCTATTGCTCATAGATATTGATAAAAATGTAGATGGCTATTTTCCAATTGCACCACTACCAGTGACCAGAGAGCTTCAGGTGTCTGCATGGATCTACAGAATAGAGAACCAAAGAGACACACCAACACACCTCAGCATGAATTCAAATGGTTGCTTGTGTATGGACCACCACTTTGCGGCTTCCTGTACACAGTCCCGCGATCTGTAATCAGTGAAGAAAACATCAGCTGTTTCCAGTTACCTTAGCTTTGGGCCAGGCCCAAAGCTCACTAATAAATTCAACTTATTTGCCGGTTGAACAAACACACCACTGTACCAGTGAATCTTATTAAATTAACATGTTTGTCATGTGTCTTTCTAGTTCTTAAAATGTTTCACTCAATGCTGTTGTTTTTTGCCCCTAAAGGCCGATACAAAGTGTTTTGAATCAGAAAAGCTTCAGGTAGGGCCTATGGCTTTTTAACTTAGTGTCTACTATCAGTGAGCATGCATCTCTTTAATCTCTCAGGATATCGTTGCTTCAAATCAAACAACATCAACACAAGTTTTTGACGGTCTCATTCGGTCTCCAAAAATTTGTTTAATAAGTACAAATTGCTGCATAAGCAAAAACAGAGAGGGCAGGTTTCCTAAAACTTGGAATTTTCTTTCAAAGCCTCTCTTCATCGGCTCATTCTGTCATGGCCGACTAGTACTAAACATGGACTAATCCAATCATATCTAGGACTGTAGGGAACACATGAGCACTTCTCAGGCCGTCCCGGTGGATGCTTGTTTATGCTGCTCGTGATATTCTGCCCTCATGTCCCTGTTAATGTCCGAATAACATCATGAAAAGATTTCTTCCTGGGAGCTACACTTGACCTGTCAGTTGATTTGTAATTCCAACTGAACGTTCTTTACTCTGCAAGTCTTTTCTGTGTCGCATACTTTCTCTCCTGCAAGGATTTCATCAGAGGTGAGAATGTCTCACTCTTGTGTGAACTAATAAGCAGAAAGAGAATACATATGTCAAGTTTATTTTAGGGATTTGAACTCTACTAAGAGCCGCTGGCACCTGCCAACGTAAAGCCCTGCTGAAAAGCTTCTCTAATCGATATGCCTTGAAGTGAAAAAGGTTTATTGATGGGGTTTGATTATAGTTCCACGTTTCCAGTTGAACTCGATCTACTATTTTCACTGCTTTACATGATACTCAATGAGTATTGAGTATTACAAGTTTGATTATGTATCCTTTAAATGTAACTGTTCAGTTTTATTTAGTAACCTATTATAAGACTGAAATCTGAACGCCAATAAAAATTATAACGACAACAAATCCATTATGCTACTTTGGAACAATAGGCCGAACAGTAAGGATAGAGCCTAAAAGGCTTTTTGGTGTGACTACTTGTCCACTCTTAACAGAGTTTAGACAATTCTGGCACTATATATTATGCAGCGGTCAAAGAGAATAAAAACAATTGATAATGGCCTACTTATAGGAACTATAGGCTATGCCATACAAGATTGCAGTTCTAGAAGATAAACTTTATATTTATTGAGTTTTGTTTATTGTTGTATTGAATGAATTGTTATAGCATATTGTTATAAAAAATATATGAATTGGCCTCATATGCCTCAACCTAAATTTAGCAAAGTATCTTATCGATTCCCTATGAGGATTAAACATCTAAATAATAATAAAACCATTTTCCTTTCTACAAATCTACAAAGAATATATAGGCCTAACACTGACACGGGATTGTTTTGAGAACGGTTTCAAACTCGTCACAGGACTCATGAGCAAACATCTGCTCTCAGAACCGTGGGATACACCCTGTAACCACATTAACTTGCTTATTACACAGACTGAGCTTGTATAGTTCCCTTTAGAAATGTGGCAAATTTATATTTGTAGCTCAATTATACATACAAATTGGATTTATGCGTGTCATTCTAATTAAATATATGCCTACGCTTACATTATTATGTTGTAAAGAGTACTAGTATACTAATATTGTATCCCCACCCAAACTGGGTAATACATGTTTTGATATAAATCTGATTCAGAACAATCGTCCAAAAACACAAGCCTTTGTGTCATTCACAAATGTAGGCTAATGTATGGTCGGTTTGCATCGTCAGAAGAGGACTTATGTCAATCAATAGCCTGATGCCCCTAAGACCCACAAATGTGTATAATAACTGTGCAGGCACAGCTCTGCATGATGTTGCATTAGTCCTTTTTTATTATATATTTATCTTTGATGCAGTGAGAGGGAGGCGTGCCGTGGCGGACCGGTCCGGGATTGTCTCACCTTCATGTGACTGTACCAAGGGAGTTGTTTCCTCTAAAAGACTTGGCACCAGTAGCGAGTCCGCAGCAGCACATGAGCTCATGTGCACGCAGCTCTCGACTGGTGTGCGGGCTCTGGATATCTCCGACTCTCCTCTTCGAACAGCGAGGCTCTTCCTCCTCGGAGTAACCGCTCTCCGCAGCAACCTGAGACGATGGGGGACAGGCAGTCTGCACCGCGGGACGCCGAGCAGGATGCTGAGAGAGATACGGTTAGTGGCCGGGCTCAGGATAGCGGAGACTGCAACGTGGAAGTCAAGGTATTGCATTTTCATTTAAAAATAGTAATTAAATGATAATAGGCCCTGTGTAGACCTTAATTTGTGTTTTAACTTTAATTTGGTGATACTTTTAATGCATTATTAACTCCTAAAATGTAATCCCTGCCATTGTCACTGATCAGACAGACAACGTGTCGTGGTATAACGCCTATGTAATGTTGAATTTAAGGTTTATGGATAAGGTAAACATTGCTTCCAAGTTCCATTTGTTTTGGTGATGGGCTGTGCAGCTATTGTTGATGAAACGCCTCAAACTTCTATGCTGATTTTTTTTTTAAAGCACGCCTTCCACTGCAGTGTGTTGCTGCCAACATTTCAATGAAAGCATAGACATAGAGGTAGAATCTTTGTTTCAATTGATTCAAGCACCATTCACTTGAGGAGATAAGTAGTTGCAGGCCTAATCAGAAAAGGCTTGTAGGAGGTTTTTATTCTCTTCTAAATAACAATTGCTATTTCTCACATGTACAGTTTACATAGCCTACTTCCTGTTTACATTTGTGCCAGGTCTAGCCACTTCTCTTTAAGTTGATTAATTGACATGACATAGATTGTTTATGTTGAAGATGGCCACACAGCCACACAGGCACAATTAGCTGCCACACAGGCAGCTAATTGTGGCAGAAAACAAGGCAGTAAACCACACAGCAGTATGTCCAGGCTTAGAAAACCTTTAATTCTCTTTGATCCAATAATCTGAGATGGAATTTCCTTCTAGCTGCACCCTGCACTGGGGAAGCATTGAATCTTAGCGTGCACCATCCCTAGTCTGTATTGAACAACAAGCCTGACTGGCTGTGCTGCCCCTTTGGGGAGGGCAGAGTTATTATTGTTATGCAGGATATAATTGCCCTATTGTAACTCCTCCATCTATGGTTAGTGGTTGTCTATTTGATCAGATCTGGATCAATGTCTGATATAAGACATTTGAAGTGGCCTCTGTGATCTGCATGGGTAGTAGCCCTATGATAGGCTATTCATCTCGAAATGAACGTCTTTTTCTCATCATTTTAGTGGACTGTGGACTTGGAGAACAGTAGGCTGGTTAAATAGAATGACGGCTGGTTAAGCAGAATATTGGCTGGTTAACGTTTCGACTTTAAATGATTATAAATAGAGAAAATCCTTGTCTTCTTTAAAAGTAAACATATATAAGGAAGGAGAATCAGCTTCCTCTTTATCCTCGGTAGGCCTCTGGCCATTATAAAACACATTTGGATTTACTGAATGCATAGAATTAATAGTGCAAGTCATCATGTCCTAATATATAGGTGAGGCAAAAGTTATATATATACTGTATATTCATATTCAAAGACAGTGGCACTCAAAAATATATTTTCACCATTGCCACCCGACCCCCTGTACATGCATCTTCTATATCTACTGCCATGGTGGAAATACTAGGCAACATGTGGCTTTATTCACTTCATGATTTGGTGACCAAATACCCTTATAAATATTATATTGGTATTTCATTATAACCATTGACACAATGACCTATATATAGACAGGAATTTGAGAAGAGGTTTGCTGCCATTGCTGCTGGAGGTTGGACTCTTACAACCTGACACAACTGGTTACTAATAACATATCCTCAAACATGTTGTGTGTGGAGAATAAAATAAGTCCAAGACAGCATGTGTGTGTCTGTGGATCTAATATGTTTTTAGATGTGCCACACCCCCTGTCTTTAGTAAATAAGAAACATAAAAAAATTGTTACAATAACGCACTTGTCATGTCTGAAAAGTGTAATTATCTGTGGTGTTTTAATGTATTCTAGTAGGTGTGAATGCAAATGAACGGAAACAGAATAGTTAATGTAAATAATCCACAAGATGTTTTACATTTCAGCTTCTCCAAAATGATACACAGATCTCCGGTCTGCATGGGAAATCAGATGGCCCTCTAGCAGAACTAAACGATCACCTCGAAGATGAGTTTATTGATGACCGTAAGTATTTACATACAGTGTTTATGGTTTTCCACCTTATGAATAGCCTCATTTACAAAAAAAACAACACAATTCCTTCCATTATTATGTTGTCTTTTCTACCATGTAACAAGTACATGTTGCACCTTCTCCTCTGTTTGAAGTGTGACATCTTGTTTTCTCATGTTCAGTCTGTGACACAGAATCAGCCCTGGTTTCTGCAAGAGAAGATGTTTCCGATACATTTGCGACGGTGGACGACAAGGAAGCGTTGTTAGAGGACGTGGAGATCAACAATGTGACAGGTTCTGATCCTGAAGCCGATGAGGCATTGCTAAACGATCAAGAGGATAAGATTAACGAAATCAATAAAGGCTTCAGGAGATTCTTCAGCAACATCAGTCTGAAATTAACCCTCAAGCAGGGCCCAGATGAAAAACCAGCTGAGATGGCTTCTGATGTTCTCCCCAACGGAGAAGAGGCGCCGTGCATCCCGGGGGACATCTGCGACAGGGCAAACGAAAGCACGAGCGAGACTTGCGAGAACAATGCCGATCCTCACATGGCACAGGACTCGGCTGACAATGAATCCACAACCTGCCCCACGGTGACGGACATGACATCTGAGGAGAACATCCAGGAGAACGTTGAGCACAAAACCCCCGCGGCAACAGAGGTGGATCAGGAAGCTATAGAAGGGATTTTGGCCCAAGCCGACACAGAGGGTGTCACGTCAGAAGTAGAGCCTGAAGGATCATGTCCAAAGGACTCTGCTGAAGAGGAGGTGCTGTCTCCCATTAAAGTATTCTTTACAACAGGAATATTTTCTAGTCTACGGAAGAAGAAGAAACCAGCCGAAGAGGTAAGCCTAAAAAACAAGACGAATGAGAAAGAATCGGTAGACATGGATAGAGAGGAACAGGGTGGGATAGAAGGAATTGGAAAAGACTTGGCAAAAGATGAGGTTTTCCCGAATGCTGAAAGAGCTGTGGTTGAGGAAAAGCAGAAAACAAAAGATGGAAATGAGGAGGTCATACGCGAATCAGTCCCGACAAATAATGGTCATGGAACCGGAGAAAACCTTGTTAATGCCAATGATGAACTGCTCAGTTCTGAAGAGAAGGTTAAATTTCCAAGTAGCTCACTACAATGTCTGCTTTCTGGGGCTAACTTGAAGAAGGTCTCCACAAAGCAACGAGGGAGGAAGAAATCATCAGACTCTGTTGAGCGCGTTACCTGCCCTTTGCAATCTTCAGTAGAGTCAACCGAGAGTACAACAGAAGAAAGTCCTGCAGTGGCTCCAGAAGAGGTGAACAAGGTGGAGGAAAGTGCCTGGGAGACATTGAAAAGACTTCTTACTCCTAAAAAGTTCCAGAAAAACTCCACTCTGAATAACGAGGAGGTCGTCGTATCAAGCAAACCGGAGGAACCAAAGCTAAGTGAGGGAGAAGAAATAGAAGATGGGAACACAGAGGAAAGCAGGAAGAGGAAAGATTCAATTGTTTCATGGGATTCACTCTTGTGTGGTTCTGGAAACAGAAGGAGCAGAAAAAGCTCCAGTGCTGATGAACAGAAAGCTAGGACTGAGGGAGATGATAACAGACCAGCAACTGAATCAAGACATGCTACAGACCTGGACAGTTCACATGAGATGGATGATAACCTAGCCTCTTCCCCAGAGCAGGGACGAAGTCCCTCTGATGACGAAGGGTCAACATGGAAATCATTAAAACGTCTGGTCACACCAAAACGGAAATCTAGAGATGGGGATAAAGAGCACACCTCAGATAGTGAAATAATTCAGGATGAAACATCCTTTTCATTAAAGAAACTTCTCCCTGGACGAAAGAAGAGGAGACCATATGAAAAGCAAGAGGAAGTACCTTCCGATAAGCCTGAAAGAGAAGAACATTCAGACGAGGAAGACTCAGATACACCTGCAATTATTCCATTGTCCGAATTTGACATACCTGAAACAGAGAGTCAAGTAAAAATACAGGCAGTGCTAGAAAGTCAAACAGCTGAAGCTGAAGCCCCAAAAGAAAAAGAGGAGCTCACTGGTCAGACAACAGAAGCAATTGTTATGTGTGACAGCACACAAGCCTTGCCTAAAGAAACTAAGAACACTGAAACTGCTTTAGAAAAACTGACATCTACAACCCCTGCTTCCATGGAAGAAGTGGAAGATCTGTCAGAGTTCGTCAGCAAGCTTCAACAGCTCAGTGACATCCCGGAGGAAGGTCTAATCGAGGAGAGTATAGCCACGCCTGCCTCATTTGCTGACGATGCAGCAAGAGACGACACCATTGCAGATGTAATAGAGTTCACATCTGAGGCTGTTACTGCACCAGAGCCCATAGATATTACAGTAGAAGATGAAACAGAGATGGTTTCAGCAGTATCCCAGTTGATAGACTCTTCAAAAACATCTGGCAACACAACACCAGTGCCAGCAGACTATGACGACAAAGAAACAGACAACCTCCTCCATCAAGTTGTGGAATCCATTTCTTCAACCCAGAATGACGCCCTAGAGAGAATTGCTGGTTCTGTCTCTTCTCACATATTGGAGACATCAATCTCAAAAGAACTCACAATTTTGACAACACACCAAACTTCCAACGCTACTTTGCTATGTACTGGTTTTACTGTTGAAGTATTTGATGCAATTGACAGAGTTGCAGAGGCAGAGTGCTTTTCAGACATGACAGAAGCAATTTACACACAGTGTTTATCTGAAGACACCACTGAGGAGTTCCATACTGCTGGGATGTCTGTTGATGAAGAACTTAAATACATGAATGAGAGCCAACTGGTGGCATATTCTTCATCTGAAGATAATAAGGGTAAGACCTCAGCGGTTTCGCCCCCGACTGAGGATGTGTCTGAAATTTCAATAGACGACCAGAAGAAAGATAATGAAATGGCTCATGAAATGGCGCCCCCTGGAACAGACTCATATGTTGAGGCCACAATTCAAACAGATAATGGAGCTTTACCGCAGAATAACAAAGACAAATATGATCAGATAAAAGAAAACAGAACTGATGATGAAGCACAAGTCCAAAGCGAGGAAATAGTTGATGAGTCCGAAACACTTACACTTACTGATGCATGTGTGTCTAATTCAGAAGCTACATCTACAGATGAAATTGCTAAAGGAAGTCACTTACTGAGTGATGAACAGATGCAAGATGTCGCTGAGCTTAGTGTTGGTTATGACGAACAACATGAGCTCTTAGTTCTCAAGGTAGGGGTTGCTGAGTTTGAACACGTGCCAGTGTCAGCACCTATTGAACCTGAAGAAGTCATAATGAAAGCAGTCGAGACTAATAGTCAGCTACAATCATTTCCATCTGTGGACGTGGGGCAAGCAGAGCAAGGTGTTCAAGAACTTCAAAGCCAATCTATGACTGAAGATATTCCAGAACAAGACTCAACAGTACTTGACAGTTCTCCCTCCACTGAAGCAAAAGAAAAAATCGAACACACTTTGCTGGAAACAGAAATGTATATAAAAGAGGACGTCGCTGAGATTTTACAAGATGTACTCTGTGAGGATGGAGACCAAACCACAGAAGTAACAGGTGAACTGCATACAGAAACGTCTGTTGAAGAGACTGTTTATTGTGAAGAAAGCAATGTTCAGGTACTTCAACATATGATACACATGATAACTGAAGATAGTCCAGTACTGGAGGATTTGCCAGAGAAACGCCTTGCAACAGGAGAGCAGGAACCTACAGAAGTACCTCAGCACATTTCAGTTGAAGAAAATGAATTGGAAGAATTAATATCTATTCACATGACCTCTGTGATTCATGATGATAGCATTAATCAGGCAGTTGAAAAACAGGTAATAACTGAAGACAATGCAGAGTTCCAAGCAGAAAATGCCCTTCCTTCTGTTGAAAAACAGTTAATAACTGAAAACATTGGGGAGTCCCAAGCAGAAGAGGCCAAGACGGAAGTTGAAAAGGAGGCTGCAATAGTTACTGAGCAAGGTTTTGTAGAGAAAGGGCTTGTTTCCAGAGAGAAGGACCCTTGCGATGTACCTAGACAAGTTCTAATTCAAGAAGTTGGCATACTAACTGAAGTGACTGATGAATTAAAAACATCACAATCTGTCCATATGGGCACTCTGAACTCTGAAGCCAGAAATGTTGAGATCCCTCAAAAGCTAATTACATCAAAAGACATCATAGGATCCCTTACAGAAAATGCATGCACCTCGATTACAGATGCTGATGAGAAAGAAACTGCGATGCAGTCAAAGCAATCATTTTTGTCTAAAGAGCTTTTAACTGTAGAAAGTGTCGTTAGTGAGGAACTTCTGGAAATTTCAATTACAGATTATGTTCAGGTCGCTGATGTTACTAAGGAGTTGGAACCAGTAACATCTACTCATGAATCCTCTGTGGATTCTAATACTGCCATCATTGAGGTTCTTGAAGAGCAAGTATCTGAAGACATCCCAGAACAAAATGGAGCCACTGCCTCTGTGACAGATAAAATTGAGAATGAAACAGGGATACTGAAAGAGCGAGCTCCTGTGGAAAAAACACCAACAATGGCTTACGATGACCCCGATGAAATTCCCCAACAGAGTGGTGCTAAAGAAGAGGTTGAAGTAGTTAATGTGTCAACAGAGGTTGAAGCTCCACCTGCTATTCAAATTGCCCCTCTGATTCCACTGTTTAGTATTGTTGAGGGTATTGAAAAGCAAGTTACATATCAAAACCTATTATCTAATGCAGAAAATGCCGACCCTGTCATTACAGTTGAAGATGAGAAAGCAACTGTAACTCAATCAGCGCAATGGCTGTTGGAAAAAGAGCTTGTAATTGTGGAAAGTGACCTTAGTGAGGAACCGCAGCACATTACAGTCACAGATGATGTCCAGGTCGCTGAAGTCGCAAAGGAATTGGATCCACCGGCACATATTCATTTAGTTTCTGTTGACTCTAATGCTGATATTATTGAGGTTCTTGGAAATCAAGTTCTATCTGGAGACATCCCAGTACCTAAAGGATCCTTGGTCTCCATGACAGCTCAAGTTGAGAATGAAACTGGGGTACTGACAGAGGAAGAAGCTCTTGAGGTTGAACAGCTTCCAACCATGGACTATGACCCCAATGAAATACCCCAAGAAAGTGTTGTAAAAGAAGATGATGAATTAGTTAAGGTGTTAACAGAGTCTGAAGCTCCACCTACTCTTCATACAGCCCC
>JAOSLM010000133.1:1762413-1787321 GCA_025629765.1 Eleginus gracilis
AAATAGTTTTTAATGTTTTTTGTTTTGTGGTTTTTTGTGTTTTTTTGTTTTTAGAAGAAAACAAGATGGGGGGGGGGGGTGGGGGGGGGGGGGGGGGGGGGGGTCTGGGATTGTTTTTGACTAAATATCCCAAAGTAATAATCCCTCTCTCTATCTAGTTTGGTCTTACCCCGGGCTATGTGGGCCTCCTCTTCCTGGGAGTCTCCTTACCTTACGGTCTGAGCTCGCCTGTTTTCGGTTTCTTTGCTGATAAATATCCTGTGAGTCTCAAGTGGGGTCGTTGGGAGTGCAGTTCTTCTGAATGAAGCAATGGCTACACTTGTCTCTTACCTCAATACCATTCTAACATACTCATATTGGTCGTTATTTCAGACCTCAAGACATTGGTTCTTGATTCTTGGTGGCCTTCTCTCAGGGCTCTGTTTCTGTTTTCTTGGTCCAGCGCCATTTCTCCACATTACCAGGTGTGCTGAGTGCATAATCAAATGATTGTGATTGGTCAAACCCTCCTCCCTGGGTAAGTGAGGTGACATTTCCTCTCTTGTTCTGTGTTCCTCATGATAGACAGCTGTGGTTGCTGATCTTCATGCTGTGCATGATTGGTTTTGGTTTGGGCCTAAGTCTCATGCCTAGCTTACCAGAGATCATTGCCGCAGCACAGTGAGTAACTTCAGAGTTACATCTGCCATTTCCCTAGCCTCTGTAGAGTCTGAATATTATCCTAATATAACATATTACTTATTTTTAATTTCCTTGGGACAGTGAACAGGGCTTTGAAGATGGACTTAGCACTCTGGGAATGGTGTCTGGACTGTTTGGGGCATGTTGGTCCATGGGGTAAGTCCTAGGGAGTTGAGCCTATTGGTTGATTATCAGATAATCTGTCAGACCCGCGGTACACATTCTGCTTGAAAGCTTCCTCACGGTAAACACAATGAATTCATTTATTACAATACCTCCCATTCAGCTAGCATGAATTTTGGTAAACATTAAATGATAACCACTTAAATAAACTATTGTTATCCATACTGGATCAACTGAAGATAACATCTTGTGTTTGATGTTTTAAGTGCCCTTGGGTGCTTTTCAACCAACATTTATTACTGAACTTTCTTCATGGCATTTGCCTGCTTAAAATAAGCACTTTTTCTTCTTCTATAAAGGATGTTTTATGGACCCATGATGGGTGGTGTTCTCACTCAACATCTAACCTTTGAGTGGGCTGCAACTATCCAAGGAGGGCTTTCAGGTCTGGCTGTAAGTTGAAACATATTGTTCAGGGACTCTTGTTAGTTCTCTCCAGCGGCCTATCTCAAAATAAATGCATGTTAGGGTGCTTAGCATTTTAGGGTACAAAGCATGTTAGGGTACTTGTATTTGAGAATACACACCTGGTATGATTAACAAAAATAGTTTTTTACTTTGATTTAAATATGCCTTATCTTTTCCACAGGCCACACTACTTGGATTGTATTATCACTATGAACATTTAAAGAAGCGCAGGTATCTCACTCAAATGTAGTAGTCCTAGTTTTTATGGCCGCAACCATAGTTTATTACGTCCTAAACCCTAGTTGTATACATCCTAACTAGATCAAAATGTATTTGCTGCATTCTTTATGTGAAAGCCAGTCTGTTGGTGAAAGTAAATGTGCTTTTGTTTTGTTTCAAAGTGTAGCAAAGGAAACTGGAAACAGTTTTGTAGGAGGAGTGAATCTTTTGGCCTGAGAAATCTGTCCTTACAAACAGCTAAAGAAGACACTACCTGAGGTATATGGTCCAGAGATAGCTATGATTGGCATACATTTTTTTTTCTTTTTCATTTAGTTGGGAGGTGTGTGTTGCACAGGTAACTGGAAACGATAGTCCGGGGGAAACTGCTGAAGAAGACACTGATGTGGTGTTAGATGACACTGTGATGTGGTGTTAGAAGCCTGGATACATAGACCAGATCGTATGGTTCAAACCTGCAGTGATCTCCACAACGTACTGGCCCACCAGAACCCACTGCCCACTAAGCTTCAGAGAGTGGTGGTGTTTACCAGACTGAGTTTGATTCTTTATGGATGAGCCTGGCTTAGCAAAATTATTAAATAATGACCCATGTTGATTGTAATCCCATTCTAACCTACTTCTGTTTGTAAATTGGAAATGAATACTCAAATTACAAAAGTGTATGAAGCATTTGAAGCCCCTTGGCATTTCTTTTGTACATTTAAACCATAAGAACATTTTTGTCAAAAACATATTCTGTATATGGTTAAGAATATAGCCTTTCATTGAGGACTCGAGGAACAGACATTAAAAATATGGTTTCAGGACTGATTTACCTTAATAATGCTTTGCATTGAATAAGCTCATGAAACAATTGATCAATCAATTGTCTTATTTCATACGGCAACATCAATAGCAACTAGCTGATGCTTTTGGTGCAGTGGAAACAAGGTTAAATTGATGCTTGAATTTAACAGCTTCCACTCAAGCCAAAGAAGCTTTATGGGGCCCAAAATCTAACAGAGGGCAGTATTCCACAAGGAGGCATCTCTGCTGTCATTGTCGAACCAGTCAATGCCAGCAATGGCTATCCTTTAGCATCAACAACAAATCCTGTCTCTTCTACTGTAGTGATCACATTGGATTCATGGTCACAAATAATGGAGAAAGATACCAGGACTTAAACAACATCCTAAAATAAAAAGGGGTTAATTTCGGATGTTTATGGACATTGCAATTTTGATCAATACTATATAAGACTACATCACTCCAGTCAGTAGGAGAGAGAGATACGAAAAAACGGATGAGAGTGACTCCTCGATAGGAAGAAAAAAACTAGGTGCTGATATGCTGTTTTCCTCTTTCGTTTTTTTGTAATAAAAAAAAACGTAACTTCCACAATTGTAAAAATAACTGACTGAATGACGAGACTAATTGGGCAGATAAGGCCAGAGTGAGTGCCCTAATTGGACATGCATGCGAACTGCGGGCCTCCCATTGTGCGCTCCTCCCTGCTGACACCATCCACTAGGTCCCATTGCGTGTTCCCTCCCTGCTCACACTGTCCACCGGATCCCCGCTGTAGGTCTACTGGACATGTTAGTCTGCAGGGTTCGGGTTTAATCTTGCAGCTTTGGAATGTAATTTTCACCATTCATGATTTTAACACGTGAGCAGAAAATACAATCCAACATTTGACATGGAAGCCGATGAACTCACTGAACTCAAAGAGACAGGTTGGTGATTTACTAAGTCAAATAATATAAGTAAAATAAATGCTTGAAGAATTCTATCTGCCTATTTTCCAAGTAAATGTATCGAGACAAATACATACAAAATGAGTTAAAAATATTGCCTTTGTTTAGTTATCCTACAGGATTGATTTTAAAAGCTATGTTTTCATATGACAGAGAACATTACTGAAGATGAACCAACAAGGTCTCCACCGGGGGGGATGTCTCGCACACAGATCTTCACATTAATATCTGTGGCTTCTGTCAACTTTGGGTCAATGATCTGCTATTCAATACTTGCACCATTCTTCCCCCACGAGGTGAGCTTTAGAGCTGCTCTCACCAACACAGTTGAATCATAATCAACATTCATCATTGTTTGCATCTATGATATATTTCAGCCATATAAATACCTTGAAGCACTTAACACATTGTCCAACATGGCATTCAAATATCAAAACAGACTATAATAACTATTAAAAAAATATTTGAGCAGGTAGGCCTAAGCCAAGCATCCCTTAGGTTCGGAGACCCACTCAATAATCATGGCTCTATCCAAACACAGGCATTACAGAAGGGCGCCAGCCAGACTGTGGTCGGTCTCATATTTGGCTGCTATGCGCTCAGCAACTTCATTGGTTCACTGATAATGGGAAGATATGTAAGTTGATTACACTGTTAATCCATTCACACTTTATGTTTATTCTCCTATGATTGTATTACCTATAATAATTATTCCAACTGGTCCTCAGATTGTCCAGATTGGTGCAAAACTCATGCTTGTGTCAGGCCTGTTTGTGTCAGGAGGATGCACTATCATGTTTGGGTAAGTTACAGAAAATGGGGACTTTCAAGCATTCGTTAAACAGACGAACACATTTTCTATAATTTAGATCGAAAACATTCGGAAATCAAACAATTAACAATCATACGTATTTATAACAATGCGCCTGTCTAATCAAAGTCTGTTTTTCTCCTAAATACTTAATTTCCTAGTCTCATTATGAGCAGAGAATGGCTCCAGTGAGGCTGTTGACGTTTCTAGGGTTAGGGTTAGTCACTCACCCTAACCACGGCACTATCCTACCCCCCCATTAGCTGTATAGTCACATCCCAGAGATAAAGAGCTATCAAGGTATGATATATCCAGAGACTGGGAGTTGGTATGCAGTGGAAGCCGCCCTTCATTCATGTACCTCAGAGGGCAGGTCAAGGGACCCGGGACAAGTGAGCAGTGGGATGGAGATGGGTGCAGATTCAGAGACTGACCTTGACGGCACAAAACGGCAACGATTTGAACTTGATACGGCAATCTAGAGATGTGTTGGAGAGACGTTTTCTGCAAATAATCAACCACATCTCTTTGAAAAGGG
The DNA here is from genome assembly GCA_025629765.1 of Eleginus gracilis. NCBI lineage: Eukaryota > Metazoa > Chordata > Actinopteri > Gadiformes > Gadidae > Eleginus > Eleginus gracilis. The sequence continues at coordinate 1,767,014 of JAOSLM010000133.1, forward strand.
TCAAGCAGTCATCCGCGGTTAGGGACAGGAGGACAGAGGAGGTTGAGGGTTGAGCAACATCCTCTAAAATGACTCTTCCCTCTCTTGGAATAAACAGATTCCTTGACAGAGCTCCCTCAGGGGCCGTGTTCATCTCCCTCTGCTTCATTGTGAGGAGCGTCGACGCTATGGGCTTCGCTGCGGCCTTCACCTCTTCTACTGCATTAGCATCTAAAGTCTTCCCACACAATGTAGCGACCATTTTGGTAGGTCTGGCCTGCCCTGATGTCACTGGTATGTGGTGGAGGTATGTGGTTGGTCATGGGGAAAACTATTATTATTCTTGTCTTGTTTTGTTTGCTACTGAGTCACAGGCCTCCGGTTGGCTTGAAAATTTGTAATTATTTCTTTGTTTCTTTTCCCGTTCCAGGGTAGTTTGCAGATATTCACAGGACTGGGTCTCATTCTGGGGCCTCCTTTAGGAGGGTGGCTGTACCAGGCTGCTGGATATGAGCTTCCTTTCCTTGTTCTGGGCTGTATCCTACTGCTGATGGTTCCATTTAACATAATCGTCATGCCCAGCTGCGGTAAGGGTTCAGCGATTTCAGTGAGAGATGTGACTTATCCAATAAGTTCCTTTTTAAGTACATTAAGATTGATAGGAGTCTTCCTGTCGTTCTGACTGCACTATGACTGTGTAATCAGCCTGCTACAATCTAATTTGTATCATATTATAACTGATCCTTAATACATCTACGCTGTGCTTCTGTTTTGTGTGGAACAGACGCAGACCCTTCTGAGGATTCCTTCATCCAACTACTGAGACTCCCAAAAGTATTGCTGCTATGCTTCTTCATCTTCACCTTTAGCTCAGGGCTGGGATTCCTGGACACAACCTTATCCTTATTCGCAATGGACAAGGTAACTGATCATTTTTTACAATGTTGTGATGCTGCGGATACGTTTATAAAATAGTAGTGGCCCCGGTGCTTTCTATGCTCTAGAACATCAAAGAATTTTTTATCTGAAACTTAAAAACGTCAATAATGTGAAATGTTTTAAGAAGGCCCGCACTCTCTTGTGTCCAGTTCCATCTCAGCCCCAGCCACGTGGGCCTCATCTTCCTGGCCTTCTCCTTACCTTACTGTCTGAGCTCGCCCCTTCTCGGTTTCTTTGCTGATAAATATCCTGTGAGTCTCAAGTACGCCTCATGATTTCACAAAACTTCTACTGTTCAGTCCCACAACTCTTGGACTGGAGAATGTTGCACACAAAGTGATTAGGCTCTGAGAGTTTATAACGACTACTAGACCGGGACAACTGATGTTCTGAATGGTCAGGCCTTGCCTGGACCTCCCCTTAACCCCTCTACCCGCTGCTGTCCGTCGTTTCAGGATGTGAGGGGCTGGTTCCTGGTGTCCGGTGGTCTTCTCATGGCACTCGGCTTCTGTTTTCTTGGTCCTGCTCCATTCTTTCACCTGCCCAGGTGTGCTGGATGTGATGTATGATGAACTATTAATATAGTTATTGAGTGAGAGGAGTGATGTTTCCTGTGTTGTTCTGGATTCCTCCTGGTAGCCAGCTGTGGCTGACCATCTTCATGCTGTCTGTGAACGGCTTCGGGACCGGTATTGGTATCACGCCTATTTTACCAGAAGTCATCACCTCTGCATAGTGAGTCACTCTGCAATATTCAGAGTGTTAATAATGTGATATATTATTGATTCACTTTTCTATGTCTTCTTGGGTGATAGTGAGCAGGGTTTCGTAAATGGACTTGGCACTCTGGGAATGGTGTCTGGACTGTTTGGGGCATGTTGGTCTATGGGGTAAGTGAGCCTAGTCTATTGGTTTTACATCACATACTGTGCTCACGGTAAATACATTAAAGTACCATACCTGCTCTATATATGTCCAGTTTACATGAATTAAGATTAAATTCTTCAATACTTCAATACTTTCAATTATAACCACTTAAATAAGTATTGTTGATTTCATACTGGAATGGCTGAGGAAAAAACCTAGGATCATGTTTAAACTGAATTTATCCGCTAGTCGTGAGTTACTCTTTTCTATTGAATTTTTTTTTTCTTTTTTTTAATGGTTGTTCATGTCGAGCTAAACTTGTGTTGAACCTGTTTCTGCAAATGTTGTTTAACTGTTTTGATTCACGGTCTTCTTCTGTTTTAAGGATGTTGTATGGACCAATGATGGGGGGCCTCCTCACACAGCATCTAACCTTTGAGTGGGCAGCATTTATCCAAGGAGGGCTCTCAGGTCTGGCTGTAAGTTGAATCATATCATTGAGGGACTTGTTCTCCTCTTCTTCCTACTACCGAATACATGTTAGGGAACTTAGCATGTACTTAGTATGTTAGTCTTCTTAGTATGCTACAGTACCTACCATGTAGGATACTACTTAGTATGTGTAGGTTATATGGTGTGTAGGGTACTATACATGTTAGGGGACTTAGCATGTAGGGTACATAAGGGTACCTGAAGCTAAGACAACTAAGATAGCATTTTAAAATGAAAACGGACAAGGAGAATACTGTCCCAGGTGATGTAAACAAATAGTGAACATGTGACACTGTTCCCTTCTTCCTGCATGGTTTCAAACAGAACATTTCATGGAACACAGGCATGCGTTCACATAGTTGAAGATGCATAAATAAATAAATCTATGCCTTGTCTTTTCCACAGGCCACCCTTCTTGGTTTGTATTATCTCACTGAAAGATTGAAGAAGCCCAGGTAATCTCACTCATGTTTGTACCTCACCTAGATGTCCTGACTGTAGATGTATTTATTCATTGTGTGAATGCTCACCTGGTCAGATCAAATTGAAGTTTAAATCATGATTACACTTATTAAACAATCGTTTAATAAGTTAATCTTACATAACCTGAATTTCTACCTTATTTTATGCGGCGGGCATTATATGTAACCCATTTTGCCCTTTTGTCACTCCTTACAATCCATATTGGAGAGTTCTTACCCTTTAGACAACTTTGAATTTAGGGGTGTTGTATAATAACACTTCGGTAACACTTGACTTGTTTTAAAGTGTTGCACAGGAGAATGGAACGACAACTCCAGGGGAAGAAACCGCCCTTTTGGCCTGACGGGCAGCTTCTGCTTACATCAGTACCATTAACAGTTGTTAATATAAATGTTATGTTATTGTGTTGTTACTTTTCATTATTTGAGAATATAATTGACATGCTTTATAAAGGGATTACAACAAATATAAATAGGGGTAATGCTGACCTATGTCATTGTATTTAATTTAATAATTTATATTTATTTTACAGTATTCTTCTTTTAACACTTATTCTGTCATTAAGATGTGAAATATAATATATATATGCAATGGTCATGTTGAATTAATAATTGCATTACAAACATTCATTGTGACTTAATTGCTGAAGTATGAATCGTAATTTGAAGAACGTTGGAAACGGTTTGTGTTTGCTGAGCATGGCCTGTGTGGAAGGCAGACCTCATATCATCCACATTCCTGAGGGGAAGAAGACCTATTAAGCAGCAGCCATACCTCAGTCATGAATGAGCTGGTTGTTGTCTCTGGACCACATGATTTGAATCCACAGGGAACGTACGATGATTGGAAATAGTTAAACGATCATTCAACCATAGACTGAGAGAATGAGAACATGTACAATGAATGCAAACGCAATATCACCTAGAACACATGGAAGACATTCAAAAAGGTAAAATAGTGAAAACTCAAGGGCAGCATCGTCACGTGCAACAGTTTACTGACTGAGCCTACAGCTCGAGGCCTAGACTCTGTTGCTGAGCAACCAAACAAACAGAATCACACCAAACCACTTAACTAGAGTACAACTACCCAAATAATTCAACAACCAAATATGATTTTATACCACTACACAGTAAAGGTGCTATGAGGCCTGAGGCCTGCTATGAACTAATTCAATAGGAATCATTCTTGCTACTGTTAAGTGTTTGCCCCGTAAACTGTCTGAATGACATTTTCAAACAAGACATTTCCCACTATATTGACAACTAGGTGACCTTTTCTGGATTTTTCCACATTTAACATTTTGGCGTTCGCATTTTAGTTTGGGTAATTATTAAAGCTGTCAAAAAGGAAGACGATAACCAACATTTCAAATATTTTATTTAAAAGTCTTTGGTTTAAAATTAGGCTGAAGGTAAACGGAAGAGAAGTACATTGGAATGCAAATATTTTTGCTTTGTTGAAAACAAATATACTCTCAACTAGAAATCTTTATACACGACAGACACACTATTGATGCATTCTGTATAGGAGTCTCTTTATTAACTTTATAACGTTAAATGTTAGAAAATGTCAAGACCAAGCTCAGAATTCAACCAAAATCCATTTGCTTGCAATGATAAACATAAAAAGATGCACATTTCACAATCACCTGGATTGTTTTATGCTAAACGGTAAGACACACTTATTTACCTAAAAAAGAAAAACAGTACTAAAGTTTCCAACAGCTTTTCCACAGCTACGTGTCCGACTCAAAGGCCCCGTTGGCCCGGCCCCGGGGCCTCTCCGGCAGCGGCCTGGTTCGCCGGCCAGAAGGCCCGGATGCTTCTGGATCGGACGACACGGTGGCCGGGGCGGAGGGCGGGGGGGCAGCGTGCCGCTTCACTTTCTTCTTCCTCTGAGCTCTTCTGAATAGAGAAAATACGGTAGTCAGGACTTTCACCTCAGGACTCTAAGTAACACAGTCTCAATAGTTAAATACTAGTTTAGATTCATCATCTCGTATACAAAGCTTATCTAGCAAAGTTCTATGGTGTGTTTATATTTGATATTGTATACATCAAGACAAAACGTCACTACTGCAGTGTGACGCAGCAGAACTTACTTGGTGCTGGTCAGCTCTGGCTCTGTGTCCTGCTCAGAGAGAAAGCGGAGCTCTCCAGAAGAACTGATGGCAGCTGTTACCTTGGGTGAGAGACGGATGGACGAACGGATAGGGAGAGAGAAAGGAGGAGAAAGAGAGCGAGAAATAGATATTAGCCGACCGCACCAAGAGATCGAAGGACAGTGTACATCAAAAACAAAAATAAGATTCCCGTGGATTCCCATGTGGATATAAAAAGTACTGATAACTTTAAAAAAAGCATTAGACTGATGGATCGATAGAGATAAGCTACAGTTGTAAAGGAGACAACAGAGGATCTCTGTACTAGCAGCACATCTGGCCTGGCTGTACAACCACAACATCAGCACCCCGACCCGGCCCCCCTGACCTTGGTTGGCGTTGACCTTTCACGCCCAGGGCCATCTGACCCAGTGGCGAGTGGCGTTTCAAGGGTGTCCAGATCTTCGTTGAACTCTCCTGCAGTTGGAGCATGGAAATGCAATCAGCCAGAATGACAAATGGCCGCCCTAGGTAAACTGTCAGGCTATTGCTTTTTGGGGATTTATGGTTATTTATGGTCGGTGCTTTTGTTTGGGGGCTCTGCGCAACATGGAGACAGACGTTATAAAAACAAACACTACCGTTCAAAAGTTTGGGGTCACTTAGAAATGTCCGTATAAAAAAAAGAAAAAAAAAGAAAAGCAATTTAGACAACTTTAAATTAATCTGAAATACAGTCTAGACATTGTTAATGTGGTAAATGACTAGTTGTACAGAGGCCCATTTCCAGCAACAATCACTCCTGTGCTAATGGTTGTTTAGCTAATCGTGTGAAAAGGCTAATTGAGAATTTAAAAACCTTGTGCAATTATGTTAGCACAGCTGAAAAACTTTTAATAAAAGTGTGAGTTTTCACAGAAAACTTTGAAAAAATTGTCTGGGTGACCCCAATCTTTTAAACAGTAGTGTACAAGTTATGTACGCACTCTCATCTGCAGCGTACGTGGCCGGGAAGTATCCCTGCTGCCCATTGGCCAGACATCCGAACCACCAGTTGTGGTTGTCTTTGTAGAGCACTTGGATGACGTCGCCTCTCTGGAGGGTCAGTTCGTCTGAGCGGTCGGCGGAGTAGTCGTACAGCGAGACCACCTGCGGGCGGGGACAGGAAGAAGAACTTAATACAGAGAATCTGTGTATAAAAAGTTGAATTAATCAAAACAAGACGGAGGTCGTACAGTGGGGTGACCTGCTGCAGAGTTGCTCTCCAGTCGGGGTCCAGAAGAGACGGGGCGGCGCTGAGGAAGAAAGAGTTATGATTTAAGCGTTTCATCTAACAGTTCTCCACAGAAAAGGAAACCCTTAAGGCTTGGAATACAAATAAACCGTACAAATTGCAACCCTTGTGGGTGGGATTACAAATAAACCGTTCACATTGTAACGCCGGCTCAGTGTCGTTGAGCTTCTTAAATCCCCAGCAGCACTGCTTCTGCTGCAGTGTTCCACTAACACACCTTTACGGTTATTATTATCATCTTCAATTCAAATATATCAAATGTCTATGTATTTAATTCATAATTGTTTAAAGGTGAAGTGTGTTCATTTAGTGGCATCTGGTAGAACGAACTTGGCAGTCAGTTCAGTGGTTCGCAATCTGCAACCTCAACGCTAGATGCCACTAAATCCTACATCATCAATCATCTCAGGATCTATACACCGTACCGTCTGTAGCGACCCAGCTTTCAAGCGATGGCCCACTGGACTGAAGCCCCCTGAAAACACAGCAAGAAAACAAATGAGACAGGGGTCAGACCGGCACCAATCTAACCAGAGGACCTGCTTCTTTTCATGCTGGCCACCTACGGATGTGGGTGGAGACAACGAGCGGGCTCTGGTCTCTGTGAACAGCACACATGCCAACCGCTGCGCTTGGGTACCCAATTAGTTTGTGGTGTAAGCTGATGTGTCGGCTCCGGTTAATGAAACTCTGGCACAACTGGCACGCCATTCTTCCCCCACAGTGATTCAACCCCCCGCTTCACACAGGCAAAGTGGAGGCATTAAAGTGAAGTTGTGCAGAGGCGGGAGTTGTACACGATCATGAGGGAATGAAGGTGTGAGACACGAGGTTGTGGAGACCCACGGTGCTGGCAGCTGAGAGCAGCCTGGGGGATGAGGTGTTCTGCCAGGGCCCCGGAGAGGTGCAGCTTGGAGTGGGGAGACAGCAGCGACGGAGGCAGCAGCGAGGAACCCAGGCCCATCTGGAAGGGAGGGAGAGGAGGAGGAGATAAGGGGAGAGAGAGGAGAAGCAAAGAGAGAGAGCCTTATCACTTGACAATTGCTTCTAGATGCTGTTGTAGATGAGGGGATAAAGTACAGACTGACACCTTACGCTTTAAAATTAAAATTGTCGGAATGAAACTATAATGTACAGCGTGGTTTGTTTTATCATATAGGAGTGTGAATCGGGAATGTCAGCTGCTTACGTCCATATTATGAAAAGCAGTGCAAGTTATACCACCAACTATGAGACCTATATAATTTCCTGTCCGTCCACCATTTGGTTGGAGGACAGCTGTACTCACAGCAGCAGAAGCAAAATCCAGCGTTCGACTCCTCCCCGCATAGTCCAAGGACACTCGGTCTGCACCCAGGAGAGACAGAAGGCTACGTCTTAAGGCCAAGGCAGGGGTGCACCTGTCGTATGAAACATGAGGCCATTGCTACGCTAAGCACCAGAGCTACACCCGCTACGCCACACTGGAGGGTCCCTGTTCATTGTGCTGCTTCCTCCCGGGATGTCCGCTCCCAATGTGGTCCCGTGAAGACGTTCTCGGATACAGAGCTCGGGCCATAGAGCCACGTCGGAGCCCGTACCCATACAGGCTCCGACGTGGCTCTGGCATAACACAAGAAAACGTCCCAAAAGCAACGAAAGACACCAACACGTACCTTGATCAGACATGTACCCAGGAGTGGAGGCGCTTCGATCCGGGTCCTGAAAAAGGAGTTCATGTAAGACATGCATCATGATCCACTAGCAGCAACGGCCTTCATCGACTCCTGTAAGGCGAAGAAAGTGAAGACACTGGATGAAGTAGTGAGCTTACCAGGACAGAGTCCAGCTTGTCTTTGACACGTTGCATCTTCAGCGACAGCCTGGCCGTCTGTGCGAAGCGGTCGGTAGGCGAGGAGGCCGTCTGGTCCAGCAGGGCGGCCATGGGCTCGGCAGTCCTGGTGCTGGTGTCCGTGGGGGCGGCCCGGCTGCCCGCTCTGATGTTCTGGGCCTCCAGCTGGGACACTGTCCGCACAGGAACACAATTTCAATAGACTCACTTATACACCGACGGTGGTGTCAACAATGCGAGGTGAATCGAGAGCAATCGATGTCTCGCTCAGGCACACCTCGAAACGACCCAGGGAATCGAACCAGCGACCGAAAGAATAGTGACTCTATTTCAAGAATACAGTTACTCTTCAAAGTATCATAGAGAGATTATCTCATGGTGGCGATATGAGGAACAGCCGAATCGCCCGCTGTAACCGGGGTCGGTTCGGTCGTACCTTTGCGGTCGTACAGGTAGACCAGGATGGGCTGGCTCGGACCGAAGGCACAGAAGGCAACCATGTTCTCGTGGGGGTGGAACGCTACGCCACGCAGGGCGGTCGGGTAGCACAGCTCCGAGTACACCGCCACCTGGTCGCCTAGGAAACCACGTCAACACAAGGAGAAGAAGAAGTAGGAGGAGAAGGACTACTTCAACCACAACAACAGGAAGAGGAAGAACAATATCAAATCTCACCAGTTTCAGCATTCCAGACGTAGGCCATGCCGTCCTCGCTGCCGGAGAAGAGGAAGCTCCCACAGGGGGAGAAGGTGCTGTAGATCCTCTCTCTGTAGTTGGTGGCTCCCGTGTATCTCTTCACGGCCAGGCTGGGGGACAGACGCTCAACCTATTCATTTCTACTCCTCACTTTCTGACCTAATTTCCCATCTAGAGTGGTAAAGTCTAAAAGGTTGGATACTGTGCATGACAATTAGACTTATTTTGGGGGATTTATTGATGGTACACAAATGCAATTACATTTACTGTATTATCCTTGATAAAACATGAGGACACTAGAACAAAAGCTCAGCCGGTGCGACCCGCTAATACATCAGTTCGGAGTCCATACCCTCACTTTCACTGGTATGAAACATAACTACTTGTGTGGGTACTGCGACCCGGTAGAAGAGGCTTACATCCTGAGGTCCATGACCCTCAGCACGCTGTCCTTGGCGTGGATGAGCAGCCGGCGCCCGTTGGGATGCACCTCCAGCAGGTTGATGGGCATCCCCCCGAGGTCCCTCTCCTCGATCCTCTGCCAAAGCAGCATCAGCTCATCAATGATAAGTGTTATCAATGATAAGATTATCACTCCCTCAAGGAGTTTACTTCCAATTATTTTATTTGCGGAGTCAAAAAACAAACGTGGCTCAGTGTCAAGGTGGTATTTCCCCAGGTAACGCTGCAGTGTTTTGTTTCTACCTTCTCTATGCTCCAGTCCTCACAGGGCTTCCCCCCTGGTCCGTCTGCCACCGGCGTCCTCCACACGATGATCACCCCACTGTTGTCCGCCGAGAACAGCCTCGTTCCTGGGTAGAGAGGCACATTAACCAGGAGAGAGAATTAAGCCAACAGTATCAATTATTATTATTATTATTATTATCAGGGTTAGGGTTCATAATTATGATTATTATAATGACCCACGTCACATGGCAACTTGTGTTGGGCGTACCTTCACAGTCGAAGCACACAGCGTTGATGAAGCTGCCGTGCCCCTCCAGCTCCTGCAGCAGTTGGCCGTTGACGTCGTGGCCGTCCACACGCCACGCCCTCAGCAGGCCGTCGTAACCCCCGGTCACCACCAAGTGGGGTGCGGCCGGGTGGTAGCGGGCGCTGTACACAAAGGATGGGTGGGGCAGCACCTTCTGGGCGATCCCCAGGAGCCGGTCCACATTCCACTCCCTTAAATTAAGTATTGTGTTACTCTCCTTGCATTCCCACATTGAACAAAAGTGCAAACATAAATAAGAAACTGCGTAAATGATATTAATAAATACAATATGAATGAATAAATAAACTAAACATAGAACGATAAAAAAAAAGGAATCTTTTGTCATTTAAATAAATGACAAAGAAATGTGATATTCATGTTAGATATTCCTAAAGATAGATAATAATCATCTTAAGAGTTGAGAAAAGAGCACAGGCGCCTCCTGGTGGCGATGTGTAAATCGAGCAGCAGGGTTGTGTGTTTACCTCACGGTGCCGTCGGAGGAGGCTGACAGGAGGCTGCAGTCGTCTCTGGACCAGCAGAGGTCGTACACAACGCTCAGGTGGCCGCTGAACACTGCCAGCACGGTGCCAGAGGGAATCTCATACACTGAAGACAGCACACACTCGTAGTAGTTAACAGTGTCATTAGGTACTCATTACTGCTATCAGGTCAATGTATCATTTTGTAGTATGTATACGTATTGTATGTAAAGTGTCAGTCATGTTTGACAGTCAATATTTGACAGTTGAGGAAGGTTGGTTCACTTGTTTACATTTCTACGTGTACAAAAATACACCTTTCTACATCCATTCATTACAAAAATTATCCTTTTTAAACACTGCTGGTGAAACTGTACAACCCACATCTCCCATTGTTAGTAACACACAACAAAGGGTGATTCCCTGAACCGTTAGAAAACAGTTTATACTGACTGACTGACTGACTGCAACGGTGATTGTATCTTGTGGTTGGTGTGTAACGCGATAGGAGCAGGGGAGGTGGCTCACCGATGACAGGGAAGGCGTCTCTGTCAGCGCAGGCCGCAGCCAGCACCGTACCGCCGTGGGAGAAGCGCACGGTGAAGCAGCCCATGTGCCCGCCCCGGAACGACAGCACAGGCTTGTTGGGGATCCGACACACCTGACACAGAACATTACAAACCTCAGACACACTTTAATCATGGATAGCATTATGCTACTAAATTAGAGTTTGGAGAGAGAATAACCATCCCAAACGTGTTACTATGAACTGCTCTGTTTAGAAAGAAGGCTTTCTGGGCCTGAGGGTTCATAGTAAGAGAGGTGGAGTTGAACAGGGTCGTTCATGGGCTCCTTCCAGAGGACTGGAACCCTGGATTTAGGGGAGTTTTCCTGTGCACGTTAAGAGGGCTTAGGTTTGGGGGGATGCTAGGGTGGGGTGTTCTCAAATGAAGGCATGGCCCACATTTGACAACACCCCACCCTAACCCTAGGCCCTTTGAAACCGTCACTGGAATAAAGGGAGAACTTGGACTAGGTCCAGGGTACTATGGACCGTAGCACCCACCTGGCCTGGCATCCGGCTCCACCTAAACACAGAGGCCTGGCTCTGCTCGGCAGGCTGGGGCAGGCTCCTCCTGGTCACCTCACTCTGGAGCTCGCTGTAGGAGGTGCTGCCTCGCTCCTCCTGCAGGGCCATCATGGAGCGCATGCTGGGGTCCACCTGCACACAACACCACCACCCCCCAAATAACCACAACACAGTCAGCTCAGTCCACCTGCACGATGCAGCCACCACCACCACCACCACCACCCCCACCACCACCACCCCCCAAATAAGCACAACACAGTCAGCTCAGTCCACCTCAGTCTAGCATAGAAAACAGGTTGCCATGGATATTAAATGAATGAACAGAATAAACATTCTGTAGAGAATGGTTGATCTTTATGATCAGCTAATCAGGATGAGATACACAGGAATATATAAATATACAGGAAGAGAGACCACAAGAGAGCGCGACAAGATCATCCCTGCAATTATTTTTATTTGATTGGGATTGAATAGTTGGCCTGTTTTGGATTCAGAACAGCGGAATTCGCTGTAAGGTGAGAAGTTGGGTGGTTGATGTCTGGTGGAAACAGCCTCGCCTGGCCTGAGTCAGACTGGTAATAAGTAATCAATGCTCGATGCACATTGGGTAATCAATGCAAATCACCAAACACACTCAGGGTGATCTCCTACACGGCAGCACAGATCCCCATCTGTATCACTGCCCTCAAATTCTGCAGCTAAGAGCCCAGTCAAAGCCACCTAGGTCCACCTAGTGGCAGCCAGCTTGTCTGCGTGATGCATCGTCCATGGCTACAGTGGCATTAAAGACGAGGTTGGGGCTTCGCAAGGTCATTGCTCAAATATGCATAAAAAGGTCCCCCTCTAGACTCTCTTCCCCGCCCTCCTACTCACATGCTCTGGGAGTTTGAGGCCTTTGACGGTGACGTAGAGGGTGGAGGTGTATCTGTTGCGGGGATACCTCTTCCACCACTCCACCACCTCGATGGCTTTGGGCTGCGGTTTGGCCCTGGCCGGCGGGCAGAAGAGCTGGAGGCGGAGCTTACTGTCCACGTTCAGCACGCCATTGGTTCCCACCAGCTGGCGGGGAGACACAGGAGAGGGCATGAAGCATGAAACCTCCTCCTGTTCGGCAAATGTGTATGAAAAAGTGAAAGGACTCAAGCCTGATGATGTTTCACCTTAAGGAATGCCCAGGCCACCTTCCGGAACCCTCTCTCCTGCTTGCCTACATCGTGGGCTTTGGCTTCCTCCATGGTCATGAAGTCCAGCACCTGTCCGAAGCACACCACAAACAACCCCAAAACATTGGAAGTGATGCAGCGATCGAAGGCTAGATACTGTTTGTTGTATCTTGCAAGGGTCAAAGGAAATCCTGGCTTTAAAATATATGGTGTCAACGAACAACACACACTGATTGTTAAACATGTGGTGATTCGATAGCACGACAATAAAACAATCCTATTTCGCCCATCAAGTGAAAAGATAACGCAGCCGAATTGGTGTGTTCTATTTATAGCGTTCGGACCTCGAAGAAGAGTATGACCCGGGGCGCGTCGCCACGGTCCTGCAGGAAGTGTCCCAAGCGCTCGTTGAAGATGATCTGCTCCTCCCACTCCGGGATGGTGGACTTGTTCTTCTTGAAGTGGAACGGCTGGGTCATGATGGGCAGAACATGCTCCACGCTCTCCTGCTCGTAGAACGATGACACCGGCCGATGACTGCACATAATGAGAAGAAGTAGAGTCAATATACAGCTGGAATCAACTCAGGGAATCAGAAACGATGGACATGTGGCCAAGACATGTGTGTTGTCCTTTTTATAAAAAAAAGTTAAATAGATAGTACAACTACAAAAATATAAATATCAATCACAACCCAACACAATAGATTTTAACAGATCGATAGACCACTATAAAATAAACCAACTCAACCCTGAACATCATTAATGGGGATCCAACCCCACCCAGGTGGGAGTCACCCTAGCCACCACACTATACTCCATCCATCCATGTATCCTAATATGGTCAACAGGAAGGGGGCGTCACCTGTCCTCCTTCCTCACGTACTGCCCCGTCAGCTCATCCACCACGTGGACCTTCACCATGGGGTGGGAGAGGCGCAGGTCTGTCTTCAGCCGGTCCGTTCGGTGGACGTACACGCCCAGCACCAGGCTGTCATCCAGGGCCGGTCGCCGCGGCAACTCCACCTCTGTTTTCCCAGCCTCCACCACCACTGGGTGGACACATTCAAATACATACAGTAGCTTGGCCTCTCGCTCCATCTCTCAGGAAAGGCAACACTGGTTGTTAGCTTGTCGTTGGTTTTGGGTTATAAACGACATTCGGTTTAAACCTTAAACCTCTATCCACACTACTTGTCCTTTCAACCACACACACACACACACACACCACTGATACTGCATACTCCCATGTCTCATGCTATCATTGTTATCTGTTGATCTTGAATAAAGAGTTATCTGATGAGTGATGTAACTTCTAGTGTAACTTTTAGTAAAGGCCTAACCAGGGACAGGGGTTGCACATTAGTGTTGACTATAATCCTGTATGCATGTCATCTATTTCATATTTTATATGAAACAAGTACCACACATTTACCTTGCTTTTTCTTCTTCTTCCTCTTCCCTCTAGCGTCTGCTGTGTTCTGCGTGTCACTGGCCCCCTGCTCTGCCTCTCCATCGAGGTCCCTGTTGGCGGGAAACACACTGTTAGATCCTGGTGGGTCACTCTGGGGACACAATGAGTCCGACCCGTACCCAGAGCATTTAAACAGACCCGTGGTCCGACTCGGGGGCGGCCGATTTCAGCTTCTTCTTTTTCCTCTTCCCGACGTTGTTGTTGAGTGTGACGGCGTTGGGGGCGAAGGTCCTCTCGGCCTCCTCCTCCCGGCTGATCCTCTGCTGGTACTGATGCAGGAGCTCATCCTCGGGATCTGCCTGCTGGCTTGCTGCCTCCACGACCCCCCTGGCCCCTCTGTCCCTCCTTCCCTTCCTGCTGGGCCTCCTGCCCTCCTCCTGTCCCCCGGGGCGGCCTAGCTCCGGGTCCTCTGCCCCGACAGAGCCGTCCTTCTGTTGGTCGCAGCCCGGCGGGTCGTCCTGAGATGAGATAAGATGGTACTTTACTCAATCAAGACGGGACATTAGCGTGTCAAAGTAGACAGTACAGGACCATAGTAGAAAATATAAATACATTAAAGTAAAAAATTATTAAAGTACAGTAGTAAAACAAAATAAATACACTAACTAAACTGGACTATAGAACTACTACCGAACAAAGTGCAGGGAAAATAAGGAAGTAAGAGGCAGAGTTATGAGGCGGAGCTGCCTCTCTCGTGGGCGGCGCACCGGAGGCAGAGGCAGCTCCCGTTTGCTCTTCCTCTTGCCCTTGGAGGGCTGAGGAGGCTCCTCTTCGTCATGGTGGACGTTGATGACCTTCTCAACGGCCTCCCTCTCTCGTCGCCGGTTCTTGGTGAAGCGAGGGCTGCCCTGTTCAGGATGGTACGTGTTCTGGAGGACAGTCTCGTCATCCTCTGTGTCCTTCTCGAGGTTCTTCAGAGTCTGGAGCTGGAGAGGGAGGGATGAGATGGGGAGGACTTGTGGTGGGCTGCCTTATTGTTGCTATGGCCAACACGCACACATTCAGCATCGATTACTTAATGAAGTACCAGGCTTTATTTTAATCAGGGAATAACAGAACAGAACAACAGATGTTCATTCATCGGAAGGCGTTGAGAAATCACGTCAGAATTGACACACTTTAATTCGTCTAATTTATTAATTATATGTATTTTAACGTACATGGCGGTGATACAGATCTTGATGACTATATTTAATGTATTTCTAATATGAAGACGGTTCTAAATAGTTCATGATCTTTCAGCTAAACAACCTACCACGATGCTCTCACTCTGGGGCTCGGAGCTCTTCTTCTTCACCTTCTTCTTCCCTGGCTGTGGGTCGGTGTACTTCTTGAGGACCTCATTGAACCGGTCCCTGGTCTTTGCCCGGGCTTCACTCTCACCTGTGGAAACACCCCATATAGTTGGCAGTCTGTTATTATATGTGGCAACCAGTTGTAACCAGTATTTGTGTCTGTGTACAATAAAAAGTGAATCAGCAGGCAACCACTCGCCTGCTGGCATCCTCGCCTCTCATTATGCGTGGAGGGATTAAAAGAAGGTTGTTCACAGAGTCTGAAAGGGGAAACACAGCTGGTTACAGATACACACAACCAATCTCTGCCTCGCTGCCTCTTCACAGACCTCTGAATGAGGAGGAGTGGAGGAGGTCTGTGTGAGTGGAGGAGGAGGGGAGGAGGTCTATGTGAGGGGAGGAGGAGGAGGTGAGGAGGTCTGTGTGAGGGGAGGAGGAGGTGAGGAGGTCTGTGCGATCGCTGATAACCAATACGGTGTCATAATAAGGAGACAAACTCGTCGTACAGTATGCTCTGAGCTAGTAAGCACATAACAGTAACCTTAGCACAAGCTAACTGGTACCAATAGTCAGTTAACTGGTACCAGTAGTCAGCTAGCTGGTCCCAGTGGTCAGCTAACTGGTACCAGTAGTCAGCTAACTGGTACCAGTAGTCAGCTAACTGGTACCAGTAGTCAGTTAGCTGGCTAACGGTAGCTCATCTTAGCAGTAATAGTTTGATTATTACCTCAACAAACAGCCGTTGTATGGTCGGTCTTAATGGTTTCCAGGAGGTGTTTCGGGCCCAACAGGCAGACAGAAGCCGGGGTGTGTAGCAGTAAGCTGCAGTGATACAGACCCAGTTTATCTCCACGACGCTCTGCTGGTTACCAGGTCAACGGTGGGACGGGGGCGGGGCCAACACGTGACGTCCTCCTCACAGTGTTGCCAGATTGGACCCGATGTCCCACTCAATCTGGCAACACTGGTGGCAGCGCGCTTAGCCAGTGTTTCCAGATTGGCCGGGAAATTGGGCCCAATCTGGCAACACTGTCTCCTCGCTCAAATAGAACCGACCAATCATATTTCAGGAAGGCTTAACTCCTCCCAACAACGACGACCACAACAACACAGTAACGTCACTTTTTTTTTTTGTTAATCCTAATGGAATGGTTAATTGTGGAAAAAATATTAATATATACGTTATCCATTTCTGGAATTATAGATCATTAACTTATCGCCTAGTTAATTTCACAACCACGAGCAAAACAAAATTGATGCAGGTGTATACGCCGCACCGCGGTCACGTGACCTCCATTCCCACCAGGTGAGTCTTTTGTCAAGTGTGGTGTGTAATGCAGTATGCCTAGTCTAGCTAGCCGCCAATCATTATCCAGCCATGTGCACGGTGCTTTGTGAGAAGTGTGCGTTATTATTTTGCATATTTAAGCTTCGTTTAAGAAATATCTGCAAAGAAATCGCGCATGAGATTGCAGAGTTTTTCTCACAGATAGCTGAATGCACCTGTCTGAGCCATGCACCTCCGAGGAGCAGACAGCGGAGCGCCTCCGACCACCTGCTCCTACCGCTCCTGAAGACAGGTAACACTGTAGCTCACAGTAGCCTATCAGTACAGATTAACATTACGGAGCAAAGAAGTGAAGTGAGGTTAACTTCTCTTTGTTTACATTTGCATTTATACACTTTTATACACTTTGAAGTTCTGGTACTGGGCCAGTACCAGAACTATAATTATTGTTTTTTCTGCTGTTGTAACAAAGGAATTTCCCCTCCGGGGGATTAATACACTTTTCTCTCTCAATCCATCTACACTTTCCTCTATCTATCCATCTATCTATCTATCTATAGGCAATACACATTTATATTAAAAAAAAAAAGAATCATATGTTTGAATAGGCCAATAGAAGGGAAATAGAAGAGCTCTTGTATTATTGCATTGTTTGGTGTTGCAGTGGTCGGGGTCACCTATTGCCTATCTGTTCATAGGGAGTTTCTCCACGTTTTAAACCTGATTTGTCCTACTTTTGATATTGTTTTGTTGTCTAAGGTGACCATGCCCATGTGCTTAATGAAGAATGCTTCGAGGTATTGACCGATCTGGCAGCATCGGTTAACGCCGATCTTCAAGAAGCAGCAGCTCTGTATTATCTGTACTTGAGCCATCGTCGTGAGTATAAGAAATATGAAGACCACATTAAAGTACGATGCATTGCTTTAATAGTGGCCTACACATATCATGACATCTCTTGGACCAAGACACAGGTCCATCTATTTAATTATGATGTTGTTTGACTGTACTTTGTTCCCAGTTGTATGGTCTCTGACACTTTTAACCGGTGTTATGCAAACACTAGCCACACATGTTTTACATGACAGTTCCCAGGTGGTTAAACATGGTGGAACCGCGCCTCAAAACGCATTGTTCTAGAATCTAGAACAACCAGTTACAAAATAAAAAGATGAAATCGTTTGCGTTGTGTTGATCATGGCTCCATTGATGACTCACTTTTGCCAATCTCACATTTGGAAATGTCTAGCCACATACTTCCTACAGGATGGAAGTACATGGCATTTCCTGTATTTATTAGTCGTCAGATCCATACAATTGCTGCATACAGTCTCAAAATATTCAGTACCAACTCTGTAAAGTAAATCACTAAAGTAAATAATTTAAATAAAACGTCAGTTCAGTCTTACACAAATACATCGAAATTGTAATTAACATAAATATACACACATTGCAACACGTGTGTGTGTGTGTGTGTTACAGTGGAGTCTCCCCCGCCAGCCTCCTTCATGGAGCCGTTGATGTCCTTGCTCTTCTCCCCTCATCCTGATGTCCAGAAGACCACCTGCCTCTCCTTGGTCAACCTGCTGGTAAAGAGGAACGGTGAGAAGGCCGTATTAAAACAAATGTATTCACACAAATAAAACCTTTGTATACAAAATAGTCTTTACTTTTTCTTTCTTCCCCCTCTCCCTCCAATTGATGTGGTTATTAACAGGTGTGTGTGTATGTGCGTGTGTGTGTGGTTCCAGTGTGCGAGGAGCTGGTGTTTGAGATGGGTGTGCTGCCTCCCCTGCTGGAGATGATCCAGGGCGGGGACCCGGGGGCCCGCTGTCACGCCTGTGCGTGTGTCACCATGCTGGCCTCTTCAGGTCAGTGGGGCCGGGCGGCCACAAGAGCTTCAACACGCCATTCAGAGAGTGCAGCTTACACGGTAGAAGTGTCAGTACAATGTCCCTAAACCCTTTGTAGAGGAGCGCCTCATGGGACTGAGGCAGACAGGGCGCCCCACGTGACAGTCAGACAGGGCCCTGTGATGCGTTTAGGCTATGCTAACTCGTTTTAATTCTTCTGTTTATTTGAACAGAATCAAACAGTGATGCTCTTGTGTCGGAGGGAGTGATACCCTTGCTGGTTCTAGCCAAGTCCTTTGATCCTCAAGTCCAGCAGAATGCAGCGTGGGTGCTGTTGAACCTCACACAGTCAGGTGGGGGGCACAACGCATGCTGCTCAGGAACCCTAGCAGCCATTCTGAACTGAACACTTGTTTCATAAATCATAAATCGATTGATTCAAGTGTCCTGCACCCAGGTGCCCAGTTCAAATGGGCATAAAAGACTCAAACATACACATGATACAGTGCAAAAGTCCAGTCATAATTAGTCAGTTCCATCAGAGACAATTACATAATCACACACACACGAAAAAATATCTAAAGAAGAGCTAAACACAAAGTGCACAAGTCAGTCTATGAACCGGCATCGCACATGCATCATGTCACCAGACTCCTGCCCATCCTCTCTGTCCACCAGTGCGCTCCCGGAGGGTGCTGTGCCGGGCGGGGGCGGTGCCGGTGCTGGTGGTACTGCTGCAGTGCTCCGACTCCAGGGTGCAGTTCTACGGCTGCTCCGCCCTGCTCAATCTGGCAGCGGACCCCGAGCACCACGCCCGCCTGCTGCACATCGGGGAGCACTACCTGCTCAAGGCCCTGCTCACGCTCATGGCCTCGCCTGTCAACAAGGTACAGGCCGGGTCCAATCCCACTTGGTAAACATGTGCTTTATGTTAGCCGCTTCCATTGGGCTGCAGAGTTACAGTAGCATAGCCATGTTCATCTGAGGGGAACCATCTTTTTGTACATTTACATGAGAATGGTGGTTACTTATCTGAGCGGTGTTCTGCCCTTTTGGATGCACAATTATGACTTTGGAATTAAACCACAAGTCTGAATCTGGTTAAACAGGCAAATGGCAACACATACACCAAGAGTCTCTTTGGATGACCCTTCATGTATTTTAAATAGTGGGTGATGTATCATTTGAAGCCCTACTCTCAAAGGTGTTATGGTAATGCTGTATCAAGATTTAAATTTAGTATTTAAAACAAATTCATTATTTAGCAGATTTGTTTTATTCTAAACGACTTGTCACTTATGAAATATCAATGGTTTATGAATCTTTGGAATTTCAGCAAATGGGTTTGGTATGGTCTATATCTTTCTACTTGCTCAGCATACAATGTTGTCATTTTCAGAATGCATCCCAAGCGTGTAAATGCCTTGAAATGCTCTGCAGAAATGGTAACTATAAATGATGATTATTATTATTATAATTAATATTACAAATTGCTAAGCAAAGAGCTGCCACTCACCTCCTCCTACTACTCCCAGTGGCGGTGCAGGACCAGCTGCTGGAGCTGGACTGCGTTCGGCCCCTGAAGGCGCTGCTGTCCTCCGCCGTGCTGCAGTGTGTGCAGTCGGCCCTCACACTGCTGTCAGCCCTCGCCACTCATCCGGTGTTCCACGTAAGTAAATTTGTAACCTTCCCATTACCGATAAGGTTGATTTTGCTTTATAAAAAGGACGACTTAACCCATTTACCAGTCGTGGGAAATTATTTTGGTTCTAATTGTGTGTTTCAGGAGGTTCTGGTGAGCGAGGGCATGTGTGACGTGATGGGTCCGATGCTCCGGCGCCACGGATCCAGCTGTGATGTCATCCTGCACAGCTGCACCACCGTCCTCTCGCTGGGCGGCTCCTGCTTGGGCCGCCAGGTGGATATCACCTCACTGGAGAACACTTTGGATTAAAGCATTGGATCACTAAATAGTAGTCAAATCC
>JAOSLM010000133.1:1833230-1844618 GCA_025629765.1 Eleginus gracilis
AAAGACTCGTAGTGGGGGTTATCTCGGCCATGGTTGAGAAGAATTTGGGGAAAGGAACTTTGGCCTTGACTCTCTGACGTCCATATTGAATCAAGACATGGAGGAGAAAGGGATTGTACTCCCGGAGCTGAGCTGCCGGACTGCCGCCGAGCTCCCCCCAACGGAGCTGCCGGACTGCCGCCGAGCTCCGGGAGTACAATCCCTTTCTCCTCCATGTCTCCTCCCTTCCTCCTTCCTGCCGCCGAAGCTTCGGTGGCAGTCCGGCTGCTCCAGCGGGGGGTGCTCGACTGCTGCCGTCCGCTGGTCCACAAAATCTTAGCTATGCTCTGATTGGAGGGGGGTGGGGAAGTTGGAGGTAATATTCAAATGTGACCCCTTCCTACGTAGGAGGGGGCGCCGAAACTGACTCGCTTGTTTGGTAACTGTAGGCGGGCTACTTTCAGAAATGCATATCTAGATGTTGGTGGACATGTTCCCTAAAGACATGTTAAAATGTTTTGATGTTTTGCGATCAGGGGAGGATCGAGATGTGGGTAGACATGTTCCCTAAAGAGATGACTGCCCCTGGACCCGCCCTCGACATATCACCACGGAAGCCAAAGAAGTAGGTTCTCCCACTCAGAGTTCATCCAATGTACATAGTGTAATCCAGATCCACCTGCTTCTGTTGGGCAGTGGCCCAGTGGATCTTTCTGTTACACCAGAAAGAAGTTGTCGTTTTATATTCAGGTGAATGTTTCCATTCTTTGTTAAAATAGTTTGTCTCTCTAAATGTCGGTCTGTCTGCCGTCTCTCCATATGTTTGTCTGTCTCTCTATGTGTATATCTCTTCGTCTGCTTCTCTATACGTCTGTCTGTCTGTCAGGTTTGAACTGAGGGTGATCATCTGGAACACAGATGAGGTTGTGTTGGAAGACGATGACATTTTCACCGGGGAGAAGTCCAGTGACATCTTTGTGCGAGGGTAAAGAAACCTTTTGTGGATACACTAATAAACCTTTGAAAACGCAGTAACAAACCATCTGTAAATACACTAACAAACCTGTAAATACACATTGACAAACCGTATCAGAAGACACTAACAAACCTGTGAAATCGCAGAAACAAACCTTCTGTATAAACACTTACAAACCTGTAAATACAGTGAAAAACCTTCTGTAAAAACACTAACAATCCTATAAACATAAACCTTCTGTTAAAACAGTAACATACCTTCTGGAAATACACGAGCAAACCCTTATTATATATATTTCTTATTATATCGATCATAGCAATATTTTTCTGTTGATGTATGGCTGGCTGTATTGCACCAGCAGAACCAGCCATCGTAAAAAGGTATGTAACCTCTTGGGCTGGCTAAAACATCTGTATGTTGTCCCTCTCTGCCGTGTTCCCTCTCCACAGCTGGCTGAAGGGCCAGCAGGAGGACAAGCAGGACACGGACGTCCACTACCACTCAATCACCGGCGAGGGCAACTTCAACTGGCGCTTCGTCTACCCCTTCGACTACCTGATGGCCGAGGAGAAGATCGTCATCTCCAAGAAGGAGTCCATGTTCGCCTGGGACGAGACGGAGTACA
Source organism: Eleginus gracilis (assembly GCA_025629765.1). Lineage (NCBI taxonomy): Eukaryota > Metazoa > Chordata > Actinopteri > Gadiformes > Gadidae > Eleginus > Eleginus gracilis. The sequence goes on from JAOSLM010000133.1 coordinate 1,834,811, forward strand.
AGATCCCGGCCCGCCTCAATCTCCAAGTGTGGGATGCCGACCACTTCTCTGCGGACGACTTCTTAGGTGCGGTGGGCGTCTCCGTCTGAAACTAAGACACACATTCCAGTTTTCTAACCGTAAGATGGCGAAGCGATTGGATGATGACCAGATGCTTTCTTGAATTGTTTGATGGCGTACAGAGATTGGAGCGTTGTTGTGTATGTGATTCCTCCCCACAAGTGTCCAGCTGACCAGCGAGACTCTCTGATCCTTGGTCCAGTAAGGCGTCATTAGGCCATGTGTCGTCGTGGTCTAGAGGGGTTGCTAAAGAGTTTCTTTTTTTATTCTATGCGGTTGCAGGCGCCATCGAGCTAGACCTGAATCGCTTCCCTCGGGGCGCCAAGACCCCCAAGCAGTGCACCATTGAGATGGTGACCAACGAGGCCGAGATGCCCATGGTGTCCATCTTCAAGCAGAAGAGGATCAAAGGATGGTGGCCCTTTGTGGCCAGAAACGAAGAGGACGAGTTTGAACTGACAGTACGTGGTCTCTGAAATGCGTGGCGGCACACAGTGTATATGATTAGGATGGATCTGATATGTAGCTGGGTTCATCATAATGGCAGGATCTAACCTCCCTCCAACGCATGAGCTCATAAATGGGAGGGAGGAAGAATAACTAAGGACAGTAAGAAGGATCCCCATGTTCGATCTAAGGGGTGTGTTTTAACATCCCAGCGGGGTGGGTGGGTATGTCAAGTCAAGTTCCCACCGGGAGGTGTGGTCTACCGAGCAATAGTGCCCTGAACAACATCTCTCTCGCAGGGCAAGGTGGAGGCGGAGCTGCACCTCATGACCGGGGAGGAGGCCGAGAAAAGTCCCGTTGGGGAGGGACGCAATGAGCCAGAACCACTGGAGAAACCCAAGTATGGATCCCATCCTCCTCCCCGCTCTGTCCTACCCCCCCCCCCTCTCTCTCTCTCTCGCTCTCTCTCGCTCTCCTCCCCCTCCGGTGCTCCTGTGTCCTGAGCGGGGGGCTCCCCTGAGACTCCGACCGTGGTTCACTCTGAATTTCCCCTGTAGTCTGTAGTGAGCGTGTGGTCCACCTTCCGCCACCTCCTATCCCGAAGAAGAACTTGAGGATAAATTGTGACTTAATCTAAATTAAACAGGAAATCAAACGTGTCAATTAATTAATTAATAATTAATAATTAATTAACTGATCCAAAACATAACCAAACATAAACACCCAAAAACGTTGGCAAGTAGTGTGTATACATAATATGTGTATAAAAAACCTCATAAACAACCTTAAATTGCCTATAAAAAAAAATAAAAAAAATAAATAAATACAACTTTAATTAGAGACAACACCGATAAGGGACTTTTTCCACCTGAGGAGTGACACTTAGGAAAGACGCACACCTGTGTGTGCTGGACGGCCCCCAGGATCTACTGGTCACATGGTAAGTTTTGCCTCTGTATCCCTCCTCAGCCTCTGAACTTTGTTAAAGACAATGTGAAAGGGCATTCAGGGAGCACACGTTGCTCCTGTAATGTGGCGTATGTAAGGATGTCCTCAAAGGCTTGAAATTCTACAAAAGATGGGAAAACACCTTACCGGGGAAAATACATATCGGACTTTGATGAAAAGATTTGAATCCCATTGGACTTTTAAGACTTTTAGAAGAATTGACTATCCTTTAATTTAATGAACAAATAAAGATTGTTGGTCTTCAAATGTATTAATCAAAGTCCTTTTTCCTTGCTAAGCAGTTTTCACATGAAGTCTTTAGGACAGCCCCATATGCACTGTATGTCCAGGGCAAAGTGTATTAGGGATGTGATTGGCTCATTAGCGATTATTGATGATTAGAAATTCTGTCAAGATATAATTATTTTGCATGCTTTGTTAATGCATGAATCTGGGAACAAGCCAGCAACAAAAACGAAAAAAAGAATTTCATGTTGTCTTTAAATAGCATTCTCGCCCCTTCTGCCTTATCTTCCAGTTATCCCAGTCAAATCCACATTTGCCTTCATGTGTTGCATGTTTGAGAATACAAATAACCGACCACCCCTGCTTTGGTGGTCTTAAACGTTTCTGTTTTCTGTCCCACCCCCCCAGCTGCCCTGGTGCCTCGCACTATACAAGGCAATTAAGCACTTGGTTTGTGCCAGTACAAGTGGCTGGCCATCAAGGCTCTGCTCCTGGCCCCTTTGGCACTTTTCCTTTACAGCATGCCCAGCTACATGGTGAAGAAGAGGCTTGGAACTTGATTAGCCTCACCAGGCGATATTTTTTGGGTTAATCTGGAGTCAGCTTGGGATGTCTGCCCTATAGGAGTGCTATATACACACACAATAGTTGAAATAAAACCATCTTGCCTTTGTTTATTTAGTCAGAACTGGTATAGAATCGACGTTGAACTGCAGGTCAAAATATTGCAAACATGTTTGTGTTTGGGCTACTATCACCAACATATTTTATCCGTATAAAGTTGAAGACAAGATGTTTTGTGACAAGAAACAGGGGTGGGGGGTCAATTGCTGAAGGAAGAATAACGGGACAAAGGAATTTAAAAAAAGAAAGATTTAAATATCACCATTTAAAAAGTGAGGCATTTTGTACGTTATACAATTCAGCCGCAGAGGAACCAAGACAATACAGAGAAAAGAGAAGATAGGATAGGACCCATGTGGGTCTGCTCTATACACCTTAATGGGAAAGCAGAAATGAAGAATAAGGAACGGAAGAAGGAGATGTTTGCATGACCGTGATCTTGTCTCATCTGGTCCACGTTTAGACTCAAACATAATGCTGTTGAGCCTGGTGAGTTAGAGAAGTGCATCTCCCATGGACAGGTGAGGTGATGGAAACAAAACTGGGACCACAAAGAGAGCGATCTGCGGGCATGTATGTGGTCCTGACTTCCTGCCATTGACCAGGTAATAAGGGCAGAAAAACTGAACACGGAAGGGCATCTCTAAGGCGGAATTAACACTAGAAGAAAAGGAAATACCTTAGGATATTCCCCTGGAGTTTGGTGAAGCAGAAGGGCATCTACGAGTTCACACGTTCCACCACTCAGGTGGTCCAACCAAGAGGAGACCCATGGACATTTGGCACACACAACAGCCAATGATAGATGAGTTTGTTGCCCAAAGCTGTTTACTTGATATCCTGTGGTGTGCATTATTTAGGCTTTGCAACAAGTTTTAACTGTTCGTTAACCCAGTTAAGGGTTTCTGTAATTAATTAACATGTTTTGTCAGCACTTGGACAAATAATGAATGTTATGACTTGGCATCTGTTGGAATAAACAGTAGGAAATAATAGATCATTTACAGGGACAGAAAACAAACGGCACAAAGTTATGGAGAGGAAAAAAACAACACGACAGACATTGAAATGTTCAGTGGTAGACAGAGGTGTGCTCTTTGCTAACGATGATGATATCTTGTTTGTCCCCCAGCCGGCCAGACATCGCTCTCCTCTGGTTCCTCACCCCCTTCAAAGCCATTAAAAACCTGCTGTGCAACCAGTACAGGTGGCTGACCATCAAGATTGTCACGGCACTGCTCCTGCTGGCCCTACTGGCCGTCTTCCTCTACAACATGCCCGGCTACATGGTTAAGAAGATGCTAGGGGCGTAGCCACAACAAGCTGTGATATAGCCTCTATCGCATATCCGGGGAAAAGCTAGATGTTGGTATGAGTTTGGTACTCTTCAGGGGAATGTATTTTACGCGTCTTATGTATTTATCGGGGTGCAGCATATTGTAGCGGGCCGGGTCAGACGAGAGGTACTGGGACGAACTCCAATGTCCGTCTGACCTGTAGGCATTATTGAAAAGATGTCTAATTCCAACTGCTTCCTAATGACACACGTCTTAATTCACTGTAAATTGCTTTTGTTTAAAGCAACTAAATAAATAAGTAAGTAGTATAGGACTGGGAAAGAATCCTCTGTAGGAGTTATATTGCATAGGCCTTGTTGTGAAAACCAAACAATTGTGTTGCTGTTCAAAAGAGGATCAATTATGGAGGGTATTGAGAACAATGTTTTCTATATTGGCATAATGGTGGGGTTGCGGTTGCATAGTTATGGCTTTGTCTGGAATTGCTTATTTTTCTATACACATTTTTGGATCGTCAATCGATTCCACGTTGCAAGTCGGTAGAGGGTTTACCTTAAAACTCTCAATGAAATGCAGACTGGTCAGTAAAGTTATTTTATGTTTGCCCTCTCTTTTCTTGTTTTTAGTGTTGCGTTATTTAGACAAACACAGAATGTTTGCCCTGGTCTAGCTGTTTCGAGTTGGATGCACGTTGATTTTGAATTATTGTGTAGTGCAGTTTTCATATATACATACACAACACCTGGAATTTGTGAATAAAGCTCTCGAGTTCCTTTAGTGTCCAATTATTGAGTCCTTCCCATGTCCGTGTGTCCTGAGTCTTTCCTGTACACTCTCAAACTAACCGCTTCACCAACCGTTCTTACACCATCCATGATGACGTCAACATGTCGCAAAGCCTATTGGGTAGTCTCCCTGATATAACAGTTACACACATGAGCTGTGCGGTACGTCTTAACTACCGACTACGCACCATATGTATAACCAGTATACCGTGGAGGCGCGGTTTCGGGTTCGGATTTATATATTTTTTAAAAATAAAAAATCTGTGCGCCCACCCATCTACCAACCGGGTAGTCTAGTGGTAAGGGTGTTTTGAATCCCAACCGCAAGTTGTGGGGCAAACCCAAATCCCTACAATTTGAGCAAGTTGTCCCAATCCCCAACCTTAATTTACATGTATACCTGGAATTCACTGAAATTCAACTATTCACTGCTGCAAAGTAATGAATAGTGCTTCCTTTTATCATGGCCTACGATGCATAGTCTGTGTCTTGCTGGAGCTGAATTCTCTCAGTCAATTCTTTAATGTGTGCTCCCTTCCCTCCTTCCTCCAGCCGCCCTGATATTGCGCTGCTGTGGTTCCTGATCCCTTTCAAAGCGATGAAGAACTTGGTGTGTAACCAATACCGCTGGCTGGTCATCAAGCTGGTGTTTCTCCTGCTGCTGGTGGCTATTTTGGGCCTGTTCATCTACAACATGCCGGGCTACATGGTCAAGAAGATGCTGGGAGCTTGAGCTGTCCACTGGGAGACGATGCCCATATGCTAATGGTGTCCATGGGCTTTTATGCACCTAGCTAGTGGCCATCTTGGTTCTAAATGCTAGCTGGGTGGGGGGAACTGCATGCAGAATTCCACATTCAGTTCGCCCACCCAGAAAGTGTTAAGAACCAAAATTGCCGCTTTGTGAATTAGGCCTATTGCGCTCTTCTCTGTTCTTATTTTTGCTGTATTGTACATTTTCAGGTTTTCCGTCATGAAAATGTACATAGGTCTTTGAGAGTCATAACTGACATGTCTAGGTGGAAATTAGTCCTTATTAATAACCATAATTCCGCCACTTCAAATTAATTCAATATTCAGTATACCTGTTCTATACCTGATCATCTAATAGATACATAGGCGAAGTTCTAAAGTAGGCTAAATTGTTGCAATGTTGTGTGGTATATCTGATATTAACACATTGTTGTTTCATCGTCAGTTTCTCCATACTTTTGTCTTGAATTGTTTTAAAAAATGAATATTTATTTTGTTGGAAATATATATTGGAGATTTAAAAAGGTATGTTTTCCCCATATCAATGAGTGAATTGGATTTATGGCTTTGACTTGGATTTATGAATAAATAAATGAAAATGAAGTTCATTTATTTGTAATTTATTAATGTAAACTTTATTTACATCAAATATGAATTGTGGGCTATTGGTTTCATGCTTGTAGTATACACACTAGTATACATATAGATGTAGTAGATGTAAAACTGCCTAATCTAAAACAAATCCCAATTAGTTTATGAATAACAGTACAATACAGCAAATACTAGCACAGTAGTGCACAGAAAAGTGTGTACCGTAGTCCTCTAGTGTTTTACATGTACTTCACACACACATTGATTATTTAGTATGTGTGTGGGTTGTCTTTAATTATTTTATTATATATTATTGTGAGGACTGCAAAATTTGCCTAGAGATTTTATGTCACTCTTTGCAATCAATGTTTCATAATCTGAAATGTACATAAAGGAACTGGCCTTTGTTATGCTGCTAAAGAGTTCTAAATTACAGTGATTGCCAACAGCAAACAACCATTTTTCCACTTCCTAGCGACCAATCCGGTATACTACATCCCCGACCTGTATGATTCCCGTCTTTTTGACGGTGAAAAACTGTCCAAACAACGGTGATTTTTTGTAGATTTCCGCCTCAGACGGTTGGCACTGTCGATATCTGATAAAAAAAAAATGATAATACATACTTTACAACCAGGAAGGTTTAGAATTTACACGTAATTTGTGCCATGGAGTACATACAACACATTGCACTCTAGGCTATAAATAATGGCCTAATTGACTAAGACCAACAAAAACTGTTCCAAAAATATATTTTTGCTAAGAGAAGTTAATAAAAACAAGCAAACACTGATGATACTCAATCTATAAAAATAAAGTAATAAATAACCAATAAGAAAAGCCTAAATGTAGTTACTTTTCAACCTTACCTCTTCAGTGTGTCCAGGGGCTCTTTCCTGCTTATAATACCAGTTTCTGGGTCAACGGTGGTGAAAATGCACCTGCAGTACAATAACATTCCATTAATGTTTAGATTTGTTGCATAATGTGTGACCACCAGTTTGAAAATGTTAAGTGTAAAAGGGTTTTTCAGAAGCTAGGTCTGGGTTACCTTCCACATGACATTACACGATGGAGTCTGACATCACCAATCAGCAGCTCCGTCCAAGTATCCTAGAAAAGTAGGATAGAAAAACAACTTTATTTATCTGTACTTTCTTTTAGTATGTACATTTATCCCAGCCTTTAGAAAATGAGTCTTCCTTAGTTTTTAATCTATATGCGAGTCTGTCCATCATTTGAATATCACTGATAATGTTGAGCCATTGTCTGTAGTCAGGTGCAAAAGACTGGAGCCAGTTCTTAGTGATGGCTTTTTTGCGGCATCAAGAAGAATCGTGATCAAATATGGGTCTTCGTTATGCACAGATCCTTCCATATGTTCCAGGTATAGGACAAGACAAGATCGGGGGATTTTGTACCCTAGTACCTCGCACAGCACAACGTGGATATGATCCCAGAAAGATTATACTTTATTGCAGCTCCAAAACAAGTGTATGATTAGGATCCATACAGTTGCACAGTCTCCAGCAGGGTTGTTGAGTGTTCAATTGTTGACTAGTAATCTTGGCCATAATAAAAAAAAACTATTTGTTTTGAATTCTCTCCATCCATGTGACTTGTATGATATGTGGAAAATACACCATACAACTACACGTTGTCCGGGATCTTTTCACTCCGTTATTTTTCGCATTTAACTTCGACGTATAATGTTGAATCATGTTTAGCTTCCATCAAAGCAGAATACAGAACTGACACAGCTCTTGGAATGACATCATTGTAAGATTGTACAATCACTTTTACCATAGGATGTATCTCATCAGCATGTTTCTTCATTCTTTCTATATAGTAATCCCTCAATAGTAGGAATCTGAATAAGTCCAGATATTCTAGGCCATATGTATTTTTTTAATCTTGAAAGTTTCTCTTTTCACCCTTTTGAATAACCTTGCATATTGCTGTTAGACCCATCTGTCCACTGTTTGAATCTGCTCTCAGAAATTCCCGGTTTGAATTCTTTATCGAAAGCTTTCCATTTTAATAGACCAAGTTACCTTCCCACTTTCAGTTGTTTGATTACCATGTATTTAAGGTAAATGTTTCAGTTGTTTGAATACCATGTATTCAAGGTTGATGTTGTTATTGGGTTTAATTCTTCCTCTTCTTTAGTATGGGGAGGAATTTCTCTGCCCAATGAGTGGTTGAATCAGGGGCCCAGATGTAGGTATTTCAATATCTTTCCAATGAGCTACATAATCAACATTACACCAGTAAATAAGTGAATGCAGTTGTGCTGCATTAAAGTTAAGAAGTGCCAGCCCCCCCCCCCCCCTTGTCTTTAGGCAGCTGGATAGTAGTTTGAATTCTCGGGTTCTTTACCCCCATATAAAACTAGAGGTTTGTCCATCCCAACTGTGAACTGGATCTGTGGTATACAAACAAATATAATAAACGTGGCAAAATATTCAGTTTTGATGCATTTATCCTGTCAATGAAACTCATTGTATATGTTGACCACTTTTCAATATCTTTCCGTATGTTGCCATCAATATGGTCATAGTTGTTTCGGTAAAGCTTTGACAAGTTTTTGGTTATTCCTAATGCCTAAATATTAATTTGGGGAGCAGTTAAACACCTGAGTATACGCCAACATTTTCTCAAATGTGCCTCAGTTTCATAAAGGAGTTACTGAAACCTTTAATTTAATCAAAACATTGTCCGCAAAAAGACTTCTAGTATGGTTTTGGTTATTGATATATTTTCCTGTTCTCTAATCGTTTGGACTAATGGTTCTATATCGACAGCAAACAAGGTAGGGCTGAGACAGCAGCCCTGTCTGGTTCCTCTTTCCAAAGTAAATCTGTCAGAGAGTGAGCCGTGGTAATGGTCCAATTAAAGGCTCTGAGTAATAGTGGCGAGTTATTGTTGATGTTTGTGTGTAAAGTTCTTTGTCATAATCCCTGAACATATTTTCAATTTATTTTGGTTCATATTTAGTTTGGTTGGTATTAGGATCACATAGTTTATTGACTATAATCCCTGCCTGTTGTCTTCATGCATTCGAAAATATCACTGCACGCAAATGGATACAACCAATCAGAAGAATACAAAGGGTGACGTATCCCAGACCAGCGGAGCTAACCAACAGATAAGACTTGTGCGTATCCGGTCTGTAAGACAGCAACGCTTTCGGCCCGCCTATATCAGATACACCGATTGGTTAATGTTCTGGGCCCAGGGAGTAAGTATATTGCTTGTTCCCAGAGAGACTCGCTGAGCTAATTCAAATTGTGCTCTCGCAAGAACTCTGGATTTCCAGGGTACTAATTCATAGTAATTTGGTTTTAAATACCTAGCCTTTATCTCCATTTCCTGTTGTAGTATTTTATTAATTTGGTTTTTGTCGTTTTTCTCTTTATGTTTTTGTTCCAAGTCAGCTAACAGAGACTTCTACTGAACAAGTTGACTTGTTATTGCAATAAATATTCCTTGTATAATAGCTTTTACGGCGTTCCATAGTATTGCAGTGTGTGTCTCGTCATTGTCATTTTCCTCTAAGATCTTCTGTATTTCAGCTTTGATTTGTTCGACCAGTTTGTTATTTAATATCCCCACGTTTATCTCCATATTGTGTCTTTTCGTCAGGACTTACATTCCTGTATTCTATCCCTGTCTTCTTTCCGCATAAAAAATCTATTAAATTCTTGAATATAAGGAGTGTGCTGCTGAATAATGAATGAAGTCTCTCTGTAGAGGATGTAGTTCCATCAAAAAAGCTAATTTCTTCCCATGCATTTTCTTCACTACCTTTGTGATAAGTTTCATATTTCTCTTACGACTAGTTGTGTCCATGAACTACGACATCGACACAACTAGTCGTAAGAGAAATATGAAACTTATCACAAAGGTAGTGAAAAAAATGCATGGGAAGAAATTAGCTTTTTTGAGATCTCCTCAACATATACATATACATTATATTTATTTATTACATGGCACTTTGAGAATCCTATGTAAATCACGGCATTCTACAGGTCTGTTATTTCCAGCAAGACGGAC
>JAOSLM010000133.1:1875851-1886316 GCA_025629765.1 Eleginus gracilis
TATATAGCATAGCAGTACACATTTCTAACTTTTATTCAAACATGCTAACATGCAATGCCGGATTTGAGAGTGGGAGGAGCTTGTGGGCATAGTCTCAATCTGTTGGGACAGATATCATATTATATTTCTATTGGCCCCTTGGCTTCTCCCTACAAAGGCAGACTGCTACATATAGGTGGCGTTAACAGGGGCATGTAAACCATCAAATTAGATACAACTGACTGAAGAAAAGCAGAGACCAATATTGTCAGAGTACTAAATCTGCTGAGAGTGAGGATGGCAGAGAAAGGCGGCAGTGATGGTGATCCAGGGGAGAGGGGGACACAAGCAGATAAACAACCTTCTCTGGCTGAAGCGGACAATGCGGTACTAGAAGCTGTCCCGGACCGTGAAGTCATTAACTGCCAAGAAGGGGAGGCCCAGCCCCCTGGTCCTCAAAGCACAGAGGCTCCTTGGTCTCCTAAAGAAGACTCCGGCTCAGAGTGTCCAGGATGCCAGGCCATGGGTGCCCTGCTGCTTCCCTGTGGGCACAGGCTCTGCGCGGCTTGTGTCCAGCTCAGCAGCAGGGGCCGGGGGGAGATGGGCCCCGGCAGCTGCACCGTTTGCTACGGGACCCAGCTGATGGACTCGGTTCTGCACACCCTGCTGGAGGTCCTGTTCCAGGGCCAGTCTAGGAGGCCCCTGGAGGGAGAAGGAGATGGGAAGAAGGCCGCTGTGGAAGCAGGGGACTCAGGTAGGGCCGGTGTGGAGGAACGCTGCTCACGGCACGGCCAGCTTTGCACCATGTTCTGCTTGGAAGAAGAGGAGCCACTCTGTGAGGAGTGTGTTGAGGAGGAACACGACCACCACCACTGCTGCTCCTTACAGGAGGCCGTCAGGGCCTGCAAGGTGAGGGACAGGATGGAACCAAACATTAGGATTCAGTCGCAAAGCAGTAAATATTGATGATGCAATTTGTCTGGGCCATTTATAGCTTAAATTTGTTGCAGCAGGATCAGTAATTGAATTGCCCATTTCAGGAATTTCCTTTTTGAAAATAGATTACTTTCACTTCAGATAACATCTTTTGAAGTTGCTTCACAAGTAAAGCATGGAGAAACATTAACCGTACACATTTTTTGGAGTTTGTGACTTGTGTGACATACTTCAACTTCGATTTGAGTGTCCTTTTTAATTTCAGAGCGAGTTGCAATCTTCTCTTCAATCCCTAAGAGAGCAGCGGGAGACTCTGAAGTCCATTAGGGATTCCTGTCAGGACACTGCTAATTATGTCAAGGTACCCACATAGTATCTGTTGTTATGGAGACACTGTTACATGCACAGACACACACATATTTTAAAACATACATATCTTAAATATATATATATCATTATATCATAAAACATCGACATTTGAACAAAGAAAGTATGATTCTGGTTACCCTTAACCCAAGGCCTCTCGCATCCTGACCTCAGAACCAGTTAGTGCGCACATCACAAGTGCTGCGGGAGGAGTTTGAGAAGATGCACCAGTTCTTGCGGGACAGAGAGGCAGCTGCCATGACATCCCTGAGGGAGGAAGAGGAGGAGAAGAGTCTGCGGATTGCTGAGAAGATGGAGAAACTCACAGACGGCATCGACGAACTGAAGGACGCTATGCAACAGACGGAGGAGGCCATGGAGTTGGAAAACCATGTCTTCCTGAAGGTTTGCTGCTAATCCGTTGGTCATGGAGACAGAACAATGACAGACCTTTCAACCCCAGACCCTCTCAAATGTTTTGATTCGTTTTCCTATTTTAAATGGTCATCGTGAGCCTGTACCTTCCCACTGTTCAGATTCAGATACGTTGCAATGAAGTCAGGCTTAAACTCACCTCAAACTAAAGCGTCTATGTCGTTGTTGCAAACACTTTACGACCCTAACTCGATTTCAATTTCTTTACTGTCTCACAACAGAACTACACAAGGGCATCTGAAAGGTATGTTCCCTGACATGTTTATCATGAAGGTCACAGGCATTTTCATCTCACAATGGAATGCCTAGAACCATCGAGATGTATACATAGATGCCGAATTGATGGTTTAAACCCATTGCTGTGCTACTTCAACGAGACTGTTAATAATACAATCAACAGGGGAGGCGCGTTTTTCTGGATAAAAAGCACTATAACGTTTACATTTATTTACCGATTTGAATCGTCAGTTTTTGTATTCATATTGAATAATATTGTATTATTATTATTTTATTTGTTTTACTCCACGTAGATCATAAACCTTTCAATTAAAATGGAAAAAAAAATGTGGGGGTTCCTTACTGTAGGGCTGGGTACAGAATAGCTGAGCCAGAAGAGGAGTTAGGATCTCTGCTGGATGTGGCCAAACACCAGAGCTGTCTTCACTACCATGTCTGGGAAAAGATGCTCGAAACCTTTGAATATGGTGAGTTCATGAAAAAAGGGATTTGTAATACAAATTTATTTTTACATTAATCTTGATTATCTCACTTTTTACCAGGTTTAGAGAGTTATATAATTCAACAACACTTTGAATACTGGCACAGACAATGGCAAAAATCACACTAATCAAAATGCTAATCGAGCTGCCTGTGTTTCATGAGGGATGGGGCTTAAAGTTCAACAGTTTATTCACTCTTTACCACGTCTATGTTTCTGCACTAGTCCCATTGACTCTGGACCCCAACACAGCCTCTGCCTGCCTGAGCATTTCCTCAGACCTGGCCAGTGTGTGTGCCTGTGAGGAGACTCACACGCTTCCAGTTCCGGCCAACCAGGAGAGATTCGTGGGGCCGAGGGCCGTCCTGGGCTCCGAGGCCTTTGAGGCCGGGAGACACAGCTGGGAGGTGGAGGTGGGCGACAACACCTGCTGGTCCCTGGGAGTAGCCAGAGAGAACATCAGCCGCAGGAAGGACTCCTGGTCAGGAGGATTGGAGCCAGGTGGCGAGGACAGTGTGGCCGGCCTCGGCGTCAGTGAACTCTGGGTGGTTTCCCTCTCCGATGGCCATTATCGTGCCTTTCCCAGCCACGGTAGTGGACCGATCAGGCTGAGGCGAAGGCCCCGTCGAGTCACCGTTCAGCTGGACTGGGAAAGGGGTTGTCTGACGCTGTCGGATGCAGTGGACAACAGCCTGATTTACCGCTTCAAGCAGCAGTGGAGCGGCCCGCTACAGCCCTACCTCTCCACCACGTGTGCCAAACATCCGCTGCGTATCAATGCCAGGAAGGTGACAGTAATCGCAGACTAAGACGTCCTGTTCAGAAGGCTGTCGTTGATGTCCAGAGTACACTGGGTAAACACACCAACAGGGTTTCTCTTCAGGAATGAACCTTTCAGTGTTCCTCAGAGGCTTTGTCTCTTGATGGTCAACAAATATGGTTATTAAAGGGTGAATACCACAATATAAATCATATTTGGTGGTTAAGGTTAGGGTTATTTGGATTGAATAAAAGTATGTACATAGGCCGGTATTTTAGAACGGTACACATTTAAATATGAATTTAATAGGTGTCTAGCTTTAAAAAACGAAATATACGGTTGTTTCACACTTACAGACTATATTTTTAACCTTGTGTCTGTGTAGATTAAGAACTTTAAGAACTCCCATACATGACAAATTAACTTCTTACAGCAGCCCATGGAATATAGAAAGATGCAATAATAACATGAAGTGTCCAGCAATACATACATACATCAAATAAAAAAAATAAAAAAATCACACAGTGATTACAATGTCTTGCCATAAGGGCAAAAGTTTACACGCCTAGGAGTTACACAATAAATGAGGCTAAGAGGTCCTTCACTACATAATTTGTGATTTTTGACAGCACAATATTTCTTAACAGTTGTGTTATAGATTCTTATGGTAGATGGAATAAAAGACCTTCGGAAACGTTCCTTCTACATGCTACAATATTTTACTAAAGAACTGCTTTGTGCTGCCACTGTCTCATGGAGAGGATGAGAGGAATTGGACATGATGGACAATTGTCCAACATCCTCCTCTCCCCTTCCACCTCAACAGGCTCCAGTGTACAGCCCAGGACAGAGCCAGCCCTTCCCACCAGCTTATTGAGTCTCTTCCTGTCCCTCTCAGAGAACCCACAACCCCAACAGACTACTGCATAAGAAATTACAGATGCAACTACAGTGTCATAAAAAGTCCTTAAAAGTGGCCTACACACCCCAAAAGACCTCAATCTTCTCGCAAATGAAGACGACTTTAGCCGTTCTTTGGCCTTCTTTGGCCTGTTGTGAATTTACAATGATTATTCTGTTTGTGGTCAGTATGTTTATCTGTCTAATTCTGCTGGGTTTACACTGTGTGTGCATAGCAATTAAATAGTTTTCCACCTCCATCTCATCCGTTTCTCCGAGTGAGTATCATATGATCTGGCTTTACTATGTAAACACATTGCTCCACAAATACACAAACCACACCGCACCAACGCCATCGACCTTCCTAAAATAGAGAAAGCAACAGTGACTCGACACAAAACCAGAGTGGAGCCCCTACTGTTTTTGTGTAGTGGTTTGTATTGGAATCAATAATAGACACAGGATGGATATGACTGCAAGTGTCGTAAGTTTTCAAACCATCTCATTTGGGTCAGCAGAATCCATAGAATATTCCATAACAAGAATACTATTAAAAACAATAATAATTACATATTATTAGACTTTAAACCAGTGTTTTAAAGTCAAATCTGTGCCATAGAGCGATGCCCAGTGGCCTTTATATGTCATGGCAGCGCAATCCCTATCACATATGATTATACTCAGTTACATTCTAAATATCATATAACATGGCATAACTTGACATAGGAAAATCGAATCTAAACTGTAATAGAACATTTACAGTGTGAGTTTTTTATCAAATAAAATAATAAATAATAATTAATTTAATGTAATTTAATATAGCTTTATATGACAGGGTGTCAGTGCCATGGCGTGTGTGTGTTTGTGTGCCATGATTGTGTGTGTGTGGGTGTTAATGTTAATTGTGGACACAGGCGTTAAAGGGAGACTGAATTTGGTTTCATCCGAAGAGACCATAAGCAGAGACAAAATTGTTGCGTCATGTTAGCCTGTAAGATCAGATGAAAAATAATGAATACAATTTGCCCTTGTGCTTTAGTTTTTATGGCCATTCTGACACGGCTATACTTTATGGTGTTTGGTGTCAGTAACATTACCCTGCCACATTCTTAAGTGTTTACAAATACATGACTACAACTGCTTTTGCATTACCCCAAATGGCCCCTGGTGCACTTATTGATGAAAGTGCACAGTGCACACGGCTTTACAAGTAAGCTATGAGTCAGACTCATAAAATAGGAGCAGCATTGTTTACTTTGGGAAAAACAGGTGCAGGGGGTGGTCGAATGTGCAACCAAAAAGCCTATTAGGTAGTAGTTTCCACGATAATAATTATGATAAAATCCCTACACCGCCACCCCACCCCACACCCCCACCATGTCTTCTCCGAGCTCTGAGCGGCCCCCCTGGGCCTGTTAATGAACAACATGAGCACATACTTAATGGGAGGGAGAAGGGCAGGGGGGGGGGGCATTCTGATGGCCTGATGGGCAATAAGTCTTGGCAGGTACCCATTCAAAGCTACTAGTGTGTACAAGCAGCCCCCCACTTCTCCACCAAGTGGGGAACTGGCCTGGCACTGCCATGACGTTAAATGGATGACAAAGCTTAGAAAGCTTATTGAAAGTCAAGCAAAGCGGGGCCAAACTTCGAGCCCAGTGTCAGAGTGCGCACGTGGGACTCCCAGAAGGTGTTAAAACACCAGGAGCCCTCTCCCAGAGCGCTGAAGGAGGGATCAGATTATGCTAGGAGGCTAGCAGGTGCAACATTCACATTAAAGAAGCACCGGCCAACGCCGCCTTTGTGAAACACTTTTATGACCCGCATCTGTTTTCGAGGCCCCGCTGCGCGCATGTCAATAAGAATGCTTTACGACCAGGGAGAGCTGCGGGGGGGGGCATGCCTCTGCATTTAATTTAGTTGAAGCTTGGTTATGATCATACGAGTGCTGCAAACAGATGATAGACCAGGACCACCTTTAATAATGTGGATGCTGTACCAAATGATGTATTGCAGTTTAGTGGGGGGTTGAGTGGGGGTAAGTAGGCTGCACATGTGCTGGTCTAGTCTAATTAATAACACATGTACCACCATCGCTTCCTTGTGTTTACGCAAAACAATGTTTGTCCATCCTCATCTACATTATATCCAAGGTGTCATAATCATCTTTATGATCATAATTGCAAAAAAAGTATTGCCAAAGTCCCTTCTTATCGTAATAACATGATATTTTCCATATAGTAGGACCTGTCCACTGAGCAGAGTCTAACAGAGAGCTGTTCACACAAGCGTTTGGATTCTCTCTTGAAATTCATCTGAGGAATTGTCACGACTGGCAACTTTTCTTACGATTGTAGCTTCCATTTCTATTGACGTGACATTATCAAAAGACATCTCAAGGATCGGGATGGAGTACGCATACGAAACTTGCATGTGCATGCACATATCAAATGAGGATCTCTTGTACACCATGTGTAAACATGGTAGTTGTGAGTGCATTATTCCTTTTGTGTAAATATATTCTAGTTTTTCTATCTAAAACGGTTGTACAATCTAGATAGGAAGCCCTATCTGAAAGGATTCTTGCTAAAGATTGTAAATAATAAAGCATAAAGAAACAAAATGAATACTCGGGCTGCAGCAGATCAAAATCTTATTTGAGTTTGTATGGAGCCTGCGTGTCAGGAGATAGCATCTCACAAAAAACATTGAGTGTTTATATCCCACTGTATCGTCTTTATACAGTTAATTTTCTGCCGTGTGTTTAAAAGTCTCACACGATTAAGCCCAAGTTATATTTGATATTTAAGTATGCGCATGATCAATTCAGGCTTGCATTTTGATACTTAAAAAGGGTATAAACCTTACATATATACCTCTTGTCCGTTGCTCGGCCTCTCTGCTTAACTCAGAGCCTTGGCATTTTAATGTAGCATAGCTAGACCTGTTAAGTACACAATAAACCAGTGGAGGGAAAAAGTCAACCTTTTTTTTTGCCCTTTAAAAAAAGAGCCCTCCATTTGCTTGTTGACATCATTGGACAGATAGCTGCCCTCACCGTTGTAGAAATAATCGTCCACACAACGGTTACACACGAGGCCTGTCAACCTCACCTATAATTGAAGCCCTGTGTACTGTGTTTACGACGATGAGTCTGTGGCACACCAGCTCAGCAAGCAACTCCTGGAACCCGTATGAAGTCATGCCTCAACCCTGCAGACCCTGAACACCCAGCTTGTGGTCCTGCTGCTGTTTGTGTTCAAGAGGGCCTTTTATCTCCACCTCAGCACCTGTTTATTTGCTTTTGCTGTAGCTCAATTTAGCGTGATGTCATACAACGGTGTTAACGTGACCCACTTCGTCTGTTCGCCTGATTGCAGACCTCCGGGCCATGGGGGTCATTAGCCCAGAGACGCGTTATTTCCATGATCTTAGCCCTGTTCAATGATTTACCCTACGATGGATCTAGAAATGGTAATATGATTGTGAATACGGTGGCGATCAAACAATGGAACGTTGTTTTGCCTGGAGACAATGGATCATGTTGAGTCTACTGACGTGCCCTGCATAATCTAGGACAATGTTCTCATCGTGCGGTTCATGAGGATGTATTGCCATGTTTCATTGTTTTGAACATAGTTATGCGCTTAATTGTGGTAGACGGTTATTTTTCTTTGTTTATATTTATTTGTCCTTTCTCACCTAACCCTGAAAGAAATACGTAATGTTAATGAGTAACATTTCACTCGTTAAATCTGTTATCCAAAGCAAACATCACACATACAATCGGTATTGGAGTAACTCCAAATTTATTTGAACACAAAACAAGAAAGCCGGACAGAGCACATGTAGGAATCAAAATTTTGCTATGAGAGGAAGTCAAATGCATAATGGAATAATATAAGTTATATCTGAATAAAAGAATAAACTTATATACATGACAAAATATACGTCAAAAACATTGATAATGTCTTATCTCATGATAAAGAAGAAACCCCTAGGGGGACACACAATTCTGAATGCCTTTGACAGCCAAGTAAATGTCTTAAGGTCATGTCTTAACCATTCGATTGGATTATAGAAAATGTATTACTTAATAAGCCTTTGTAAATAAAAATCACAACAAATTGTGTGTCAGATAAATCTTAAAATGTAATTCCCCATGTAAACAACATATACACCGATTATACAGTTGGTTTAAAAAAAATAAATAAAGATGTTTGATACTTATGTAATGTAATGTACATTTATTTGTAAAGCACATTTGAAAAACAACAACAGTTGACCAAAGTGCTAATGTGTACATGTAGCAAGTGCACTGGACATGAACAGGTGCATCCAAACATCCCAAAATACTAAGAAATCCATTTGAACCGTGCCGCTTTTTACTGCTCATTTTAGCTGGCTATCTGATCCAATTTAATTGGATTTGATGCTGTGTTCTACCAATCGTTTTCACAATAAAATCTAATTTGACCTGTTTTGGGATATTTAATTGCTTTCATCAGGGAAAATTAAAAAAATCAATTGATTTTGTTTGTTTTGGAACTAGAACTGGCCATCACACCCCATGCAACCTGCTGGACAACATGTGACCTTCACAATGCCCAGGTCCGAGTTAAACAAAACAATGTCATTGCTGCATTGTGTTTCTACAATTGGACCTTTTAATCTATCAACTTTACAAGGGCCCGTTCTCAGAAGGCCGGAAAATTCTCCATTTGAGTTGATATCCTTTCCCGTTGTTTTCTCATACTTTTCTGATGCTGCTCTTCAAAGCCGCATTCTAGTAGGAACCAGCAGCCGGAGGCATCCAGTCACAGCGGTAAAACCACAACCATGGGTTTGATGTGCCCACGTAGAGTCCACATTTAAACACTTCAAACAAGGAATCAGCTTCATTAATATATTGCAGTAACTCCCAACCAAATTATTGTTGGGATACACCACAGGGTGCCTATTAGAAGAGGTGATCACATATCTCTGCCATGTGTGCGCAACCTTTTTTTCTTTCCTCTTTATTTATTTTTTAATGCCATTGTGTGAATCAGACAGTGTGAAGTTTTGGCAACTAATTTGTGAAAGAGTCAAAGTAACGCTACATTTATTCTTAGGTTATGTTTGTAGTGTTCCACAAAGATCGGCAGGAGCATCATCACTTTAACCCCCGGAAGTTTCTTCTCTGGAGGGTAAGATGACCGGCCTTTGTAATTATAATGATGTAATGTAATGGCTCACAAGGAAGTCTGCATGGACAAGAAAACAATGAGGTTGTGAAAGATTGTGTCTTTTGAGGACAATTTTAAGTATTTTTCTCAGTTGAGAACACCACTGAAAGTCATTATCTGATGACTGCTTTTCATTTGTGTCTTTCATGTGTGTGCTCTATGTGTATGTCCATGTGTTTCTCTGTGTGACATTCATTATTCAATTCCAAGGTTTAAGGAAGTTAGGAAGTTAGGACGTTTTTATAGTAAGAGTTCACCGAAGTACAAAATGGCAGTATAAAAACATTACATATTTTTCACGACCAGTTCTTTGAACTGGTTCTAAACCAGTTATTTTTCACACAAAAAGGGCAATCATTTTATTAATATTCAAGGGAACAAAAATGTTTTTTCTTTATTTTCTATTATCTTCTCAGAACCTGTGGTGGTCTCTAACAACTCAACACCACCTACTGTACCTGTTTGGTATTGTCCAAATGTGTCAAGCACGGCCCAATTTCCCCTGGCTAGGATGCTTAGAATAACAAAGCGAGCCTTGTGTTCTTACTGTTCCACCTGTTCGGAGAAGTCATGCATATCTTATGCAGTAATTTACATTTAGGGCATTTAGCAGACGCTTTTTTCCAAAGCAACATACAATAAGTACAGCATTGAGTACTGCAGCAGTAACCTCTAGCTGAGGTTAACAATGGCAACATGACATTGTTTATGACGAGGGTTCCTCCACTATTCCTCTTCCTCCTCCATAGGTTCAGCCTCCTCCCCTCCCATTTATACAGTATGGAAACCATTAACCCTCGGAGAAAAATTAAATGCTGACGGAGACTCCAGCAAAGCTCCCTGGAATAGATAAGTCGATTTTACAAACCATTTCCAAATTATGCGTAAACTGTTGGCCAGCTGCTCCGGTTGTTTGGTTGTGTGTTCTGGAGGAGCAGATGACCCCTGGCGTGGCCTCAGCATGATCCAGCGGACTGTGAGCACTGGACACCAGCCATGATGTCATGGCTAGCCAATGCAGGGAAGACATCTGAAGAATGCCAATGAGAATGATTCTGACCCCAGTCCCACCATCTCTCTCTCTCTCTCTCTCTCTCTCTCTCTCTCTCTCTCTCTCTCTCTCTCTCTCTCTCTCTCTCTCTC
>JAOSLM010000133.1:1891287-1904147 GCA_025629765.1 Eleginus gracilis
CACACACACACACACACACACACACACACACACACACACACACACACACACACACACACACACACACCACCACCACAGAACCTGGCATGCAGATCTCAGCTGCAGCTGTGTTGGAACGGCTTCTCTTGTTTGTGTACCCGATGTTGTTTGGTTTTTTTCGTCTTCTTGCTTTAGAGTTTTTATTTGCACATCCCCGAGCTCTGCAGCCATGCCTCCCAGAGCCAGACCACCTGCAACAATTAAAAGGAAGAAAAAAAGAGAGAGAGAGAGAAGAAATGGCCTGCTGGCTCAGCAGGGCTGCTGTGATCAACACAAAATTATATCATATGGAGGAGGGCTTGTTGTGCACAGCGGGTCTCAACCCTTTAAGGCCACAACCCGCCCTCCTCCCCTACAAGTAGAGTAGGGCCTACATGGGAACTCCAAACTGTAGCCAAATCATGCTAGATAGAAATAAGGGAAGTTCATTCTTTCTCAAGTGTGGTGGTTGGCCAGCTCTGCTAGCAGTGACCATGGGTCGTTATCTGGTATACACAGGTCTTGTGTTGCTTATTTTACATTATTATATTTTATATACAAGACCACTGTTGATATGACATTTTTAACCTTTTCAAAAATGTTCTATTTTCAGACTGTTACAAATGTTACTATTATTACTTATTCCTTTACAATACTATTATGAAGAACATGTAGTGGATGTGTTGCTCTCAAACAACTATCTATCACTTAGACTTAAACTAACTAAACCCACTGGTTTGACAATCAAAACAGTATTGCGGGGCACAGATTCACAATTGTGAAAGTGTAGCGATATTTTCAGACACTCACTATAAAATATGTGGGGTTATGTGTTAACAGTGCAGCGCTCTGGTCGGGGTGCATTCTTTTGAGCGGTCTGTGTTCTCCATAACTCTGTGCTGTGGGCGTGTCGGTGCGGAGGTCCACTGTGTGATATGGTTTGTCATCAAAACATCTGTTTCACAAAGATGAACTGGAGCGAAGCCATGACATTATAGACTCAAGTGTATCTCTCTCGCTCCCTCCGTTCCTTTCTCTCCCTCACTCCTTCTCTCTCTCATGCTCTCTCTTGGTGCCTCTCTCTCCATCAAAAGCTTTAATTTCCTTCTCCAGCCCTGATTATTCTGAAAGAAGTGATTTCTGTGGTCACTAAGGGTCACGATAGGGACGAAGAGTCTACTACCACCACCTTTAGGACAAACCCAGGTGTTGCGTGTCCTGTTGTGGGGCAGTAGACTCAGTAATTTAGTCTACTACCCCTGCCCCTGGTACATGAAAAGAGAAGACCCATACTTACTGTTATGAGCGACACCTGTGTGTGTCCTATGATTATCACTTCTGAGAACAGGGTCTAATTCTTCCTATTAGCGCTCAACCTCGATACATTTACCTCTTTCCCCCATGCCCTCTCTTCTAGGAGATAATCACAATTCTCTGCTTTTCCAGGACCTTTCCACTCATGGCGGCGTTGTCTTATTGTTGACAGTATTAGTATTATTACTAGTATTAGTTAGTATTATTTGACAGTAACCTTTGTGTTGTGTTATACATCCCATCAGTCACTGTGTCAGACAATGTGAGGCTGCAGAATGCTACGAGATGACTCAAATATTGTGCCAAAACGGCCCAAAACAACGCCAGTTGTTACGGTCATCAAGAAACAACAAATAAAACAGTTTCCCCCACAAATGTTTGCAGCAAACTATCCAAACCTTGACAAATTAACCCTTTCGTCCTCCTAAAAAAACGACCCAGAAACATTTATTGTTCATCCACATCTGAAGCTGAGCACTTCTTTATGGTTTGGAAACTACAGAGGCGGTTTGAACAACGTGATTCATCTTAAAACAACAGGAGGGTGGCCCTTTGTTGAAATGCGTCTCATGTGTGTGTGTCTGTGTGTGGGTGTGTGTGTGTGTGTGTATGTGTGTGTGTGTGTCTGCATGTGTGTGTGTGTGTGTCTCTGTGGGGCTTTGAAGGAGTTTTGATGAATGTGACTTGCGCAAATGTGCGTAAAAAAAGGGTTTTCGTAGCTTCTGCTCCTCCACCAGTGTTGGTCATCTTTCCCTGTAGGAGTTCACCGTGATAAATCCAACATGTGATACCTCTCACAGCGATGTCCAGAAGATGACAAATGTTTCGGACGTGCTTTGTACAGTTTGGATATTTCGATGAATGTCATTGGAGATACTGATATGTTGTTGGGCCACTGCCTTTAAGAGGGGGTTTGTATATTTATTTGTCTATCCCTGGTGTTCACAAGTAAGAGAAAAATGTGTCGTGATTACTTTATGTACCAAAGAAAAGAAGCACGATCCAATAGGAAAATGATTATGCGTATGTATGAGTTGTATTTCTGTTGTAAGACATTTCTCTCTGCCCTACTGTGCCTGTCCAATATGAGCCTCCATTCCTCCCCCCCAAAACGAAGGATACACAGACACACAGTCATCCACTCACACACACAAGCACACACACAGAAACCATGCCTTGTATCTGTTCAGCCAGTCAGCTCCCTCCTGTCATCTGCGCCAATCACCATCTGCCCCAATTGACCACTATTTATTTCTAATTGGGCCAAAATTGAACTGCTGTCAGTGATTAAAGTTGTTCTAAAAAGGAGGAACAAATCTCTTTGCCCACGTCCATTATTAGCTCATTGATTACAATAATGCGGGAAATTGCCCATTGGAGCCAAATGTTAGCAGAGACACCTGGCCTGAACGCACACACCAAAAAAAAAGGCTAAAATAGAAACCCACAGGAGCCGCGGGCCTTGTGAGTAACGGGATGTGGCAGCTGCCGCTAACTCTACGGGGCATGCCCCACCAAACGCCTTCTGTTTGACCAGGCGTCGTACCGCTTCCTCTCTAGCGGCCACTGGTGGGAGTTCACCATGTCGTCGATGGACGTGCTTAAAAACAGGTATTCAGTTAACCACGAGTCTGCACTGTCCGCCAATACTCACTGAATGTCAATTGTCCAATCACATGGCCGAACACGGGCTGCACTACGCTCTAGCTTGCATAAGGTGAACTGAAGTTTGACCTTTGACCCCCAAAATTAAAAAATTAAAAAATTTGAAGGTGCATGTTTTCCACTTCAGGTTAACAATAATAAGTCGTGGGAACTTTTGGGGTATTGAGTTGCTGGCATGTCCTGGATTTGCCTTAGCAGTGCCCAGCCATGAGTCAAACTGAAGGTGCTTAAAGACATGATGAAGTGATTTGTATTCCCCATGGTAACACATTTCAGCATGCACATCATGTCCTGTTTAGCAAAGCATGCCACAACAAAACAACAGACGGATTCTGTTTGTCTACCTATTTTACGTTTAAATCGAATCACCTTAACTGTGACTGTGTCAGAAAATCTGTGATGAGTGATAAGTATGCCAGCGAAAGACATCGTAACAAACGTCTATGATCCAAATTGTTGTTTTGGTATTTCCAACAGGTAAATGCACTATAAACAGAACCATTATAATAGACTATATAAGTACACTTGAGTGGAGCCTTAGTTCTTAACTATAACATGCAGAGACATTGAATTTGATTGCAGTTAGTAATGAGTAATAGTAATGAGTCCCTGAATTAAGGGAAGGTTTATAGCAAACGTAGTAGTAGTAAGTTAGTATCAAGTAGGCTGGAGGTATGCCAATGCTTATCGTTGCTAGCATGTTCATTTTATGGTCTTCTGTTATTTCCACGCTATCCCTTCAAAGTCATTCAGTCAAAAGGGTGTTTTTAGGTACATTTTCAAAATAAGAGTTCATACAATATTATAAATGTTCTTATTGTCATTTGTGTGAGAACACTGGCAAAGAGAATTATATAGACAACTAGGCTAATTCAGAAAATTATTATACATGCTAGATCAATGTTAATTAAATAATGATATATTTCTTAGCTACTGTTATCATGTAAACAAAGTTGGTCCATTGCTAACTTGTCTATGGTTGAACAAAGAGCCATTCTAGAGCTAAATCATAATTTACCTGTTTCTTACCTGTAATCCCTGGAGTGAAAAGAGAATTCAGATTATTATAGATAGAAATGTGTGTTTATGGCTTTTTTGTTAAAGTTCTCAATGACATTAAAATGTTTCTTATCATTAGTTATATTTGGCTATGATGTCAAAAATACAGTCAAGTAGAGTATAAGAAGTTCTCAGTATGTGATGACTGATAAGTATGCCACTGAAAGACCAAGAAAATCATTGCCATTGTTTCTCTTTCAGTAGCATCAAATAACTACAAATGGACATTGCTTAAATGAATATATTAAATAAATGACCTCAGGTGGATTCTTTAATTAGAACTTTTGAGACGGGTAGTGAAACATCAATATTGTGTAGAATTCCCTAGATCATGGTGATACATTCTTCTGTATCGTCCAGCCCTACTTACAAGGAATGTTGTACGCTTTCCTTTCCCCAGACTTTCCCAGCTTTGTTTGATTTGATGTGGATTTGAACTGGCGACCTTCCATTCACACGCCTCCTCCTCCTCCTCCTCCTCCTCCTCCTCAAACTGACGAAGGGAATGGTGATGAGTACATGCTTTAACCTTTCTCCTTTAAACCTAAGCTATTAGGGAGAAAATGAAGTATTTTGTCCCCTGGGAACTGTGAATAACTGTACATGTACCAAAAGGAGATAAGTAGATTAGCAGTGTAATATAATCTAACTCCCTTAAATAAGCTGTCCATTTCTTCCCTGATTCTCTCCTTCAAGAAAAGGGGTGTAGCAGCAAAAGCCAGCCAAATATTTGATGCTACAATCCTGCTTGCACTTTGCCCTTCCTCCATCCTCCATTTATTTTGTTTATTTTTCTATAAATGGTGCATACAGTTGCTGCCAGTCTCCTTTCCAGTCTCTACAAAGCATCTATGTAGGACCCACCTTGTTTCAAAAGGTTAAGCAGTCAGGCAGGACGTCCCGGGTTCTTGAAAGCAGCTACAACGCAGGCCCAGTTTTTGTCAATATAGTTTAGAAAGGATGGAATACCAGCAAATTAACTGAATGGGTGCGAATACATCCTCTTATGTCACGGAAATGCAGCTGTATATGTGCAGATATTTTAATTAAGCGAGTACAAAGATAGCTAGGCCTACAGACAAACCTGAATAAGTGCAAATAAGTGAACGCTGAAAATCTATGATCCAGCTAAAAAACAACTCCCTGATTTTAGCTAAAGAGAATGTGGTACGAGTAACATGAGCCACTATGGTACGTACGCATTGCCCCATTGAGACCTATCGCCTGCATACGTGCATACGCCTTAATTGTGTACGCACACCCTGTCCCATCATGTTAGGATACTTGCCCCACAGCCAAAGAGGAATGTCTCTGTGGAAAACACAGAGATGTGTACAGGAAGCCATTATCAGCATTACCAAAAGTAATCCACAAACAAGACTATGAAGAAGACCAGTGCATACGCTTACAAAGCCTGACTAAGGTCTGGGGAATTAACCAATTCCACCTGCTGCTCAGCTCCTCATTGGCCAATTGGAAATTGCCAGGTGCTGCATCTTTTATTCCCCCCGCCAGCAACAGCTGAATGCTTATGTTGTTTACATAAGCCATGACCTTGTAATCCTCATTATCAGAGACGGTCAGGAATCCATCGACTCCGAGCCAAGTGCAACTGGAAACACATGCATCCAACAGGAAAGCATCCATAAATAAAATATGCGTTTTCCTCCATTGAAACTCACCTGAAAGTGATTTTCTGTCTGGGCCATACATGACTCTACGCTATGAAACATGCAGGGATTGCCCACCTGAAATCAAAGCTGATCTGCATGCAATGCTATTCTCAGCAAGACGATTTGTAAAGATGTTACAGAAAAAGAAAGACATCCATAGCCTGGACTTTTCCAGAATGTTATGCTGTTTTCCCTTTAAATTTAAATTCTACATCAAATATAAATTATATTCTGGCAAAAGTTATACAAATTGCACTTGTGCTGTACTAATGCAAACCATGGCTGTTTCAGTCCCTGTCGGTTTTGATTGTCCACACCACACACCCTCCTGCTTTCCTTTGTCTCTTAAAATCAACTGAGGCTGAATTTGATCCATCTGTTGCAACATAAGCTGAACGAACCAAACCTGATGCTCCAGCCTGACCTTCTGTGAAGAAACAGTAGTAAAGAGAGAGAGGGCACCCTCCCTTCCAGTGGACTCTGTCTGCAACTCTCAATTAAAAGACCCCGAAGGGCCTTTATTAAGCAATAAATACAATGGAATACAAATGGAAGTGTTGGATAATTCCCCACCTAATCAAGTACAAGATTAAAAGAAAACATTATTGAAAATGTGAATTATGTGTCCACGGCCCGGTTTTGCACTTATTTTCCCACGTCAGCCGAGGGGAACCGATATAGCGAGTGACGAATTAGGCGAATTTAATGTTCAGATAATATTTGCTGTTGGGCCAAGAACATAATCCAATACTCTCAACACTAAACGTGTTGTTTGTGTGTGATTGGTGCTCTGATCCTGGGACATGGGTCTTGGAGATATGGTCACTTATTAAATGTAACCTTTTTTCAAAACTCTTCACAAGCAATATTACAAAAGTAGAATGATGTTCACATTCCACTATTCATCCCTACGTTTCCTCTCTCCTGGCAATCATTTTGATACGACTTTGCACACATTCCATTGAAAATAACAACAATTCATTAGCACCCATTGACAATGTCCATTAGCCTCTTCGTACAGCAAGAGCTCACCATCGGGGATTTTGATCAAATGCTCTTCGTCTGACAACATACCTTCTCGCTGGCTGTAGTTTGGGAAACAGCAAACGTCAGTGCTGAATAAGGGACGGGCCGAGCGTGGGAGGAGGCTGTTTGGGATCCATTTGTTTTAGACTTGGATGTGTTGCTTCTTTGGACATGCCTCTAGCATGGATATGGTTCTCCAGGGCTCCTGCATAAACCAAGAATGCCTCGGCGCATAACTGCAGACATCTGTCATTACTTCAGAGCCTTAGTGGTATCAAACTGTTTATGTTAGCAGCTACTTATTGCACTGGCATTAAACGAGAATTGCAGTTCACAGATGATAAATAACATGGCTTTGAAATTAGCCCCCTTTTCTTAACATTTCTGGATGTCCAGGCGGTGGCAAGAAGGTTAAATAAGGATAAATAAGGATAAATAAAGACAACTTAAAAGCTGAGAACCAGTCAGAAGTCTGTCCTATAACGCACCGTAAGTAGCGCGCAAGCTAAACACAGACTTGAATGGAATTCAAGGGTCTGAATCTATTGATCAAAGATGGAAATTCATCAATCCAAGGTCCAATGAGATTGGATTCAGGAAAGATATTGTATGTATTTATAGAACAACTTGTTTCTCCAAAATATCCTACTTCTTAAAAAGTACAAACGCAAATGAAGCAATCATATTTTCCGGTTTCCATATACCCACATAAATGGTTTAAAACCACACAAACACCCATCAGAATTAAATTACAGTTAAACACTAACAGTTCGCCGATGAAGTTCATCCACACCAGAAGAAAAACATCCAGCTATCTGGTTTGGCTTTTCCAAGGTATACAAGCCATGGTTTCTTTTAGATAGTGGATTGGACCTCAAACCACAAGAAAACGATCAATGTATGATGTAATCAGTAACACATGGGTGCCCGGTCTCCCCTGTCACATTTAATGATTCACTATGGATTCACGGTAGAGGTGAAGTCGGTGTGCAGTGTGTAAGAGTTGCAGGATGTTGGAACCTGTTTTAACACACGCACGTTGTAGCCACCCCCTCATATGAATCGTAAGCTAAAGCTGTTTGCTTTGTTAAATAAATTGTTGGGGGGAGTTTTTGTCATGTTTTTTTGCACAGGTATACAATTGTATAACTACCCTGTCTGACTGTAATATACAGTGCCAATACATATAGATTCACATTTGCTCTCATGCACGCACGCACGTACGTACGCACATACACAAAGACACGTATGCATGCAGGCAAATACACACAAACACACATACACACACGCACACACACACAAGCACACACAAACACACACACGCACACACTTACACACACACTTACACACATGCAATCACACATCCATGTACTTAGTGTAATTACATGCTGTACGGCTGCAGCATGTTAGCTAAGGTGTCCTGTGACAAGCCTGGCTACTGCCTCCTCCTCCTCACATATGGATCTGGTTAGCAGACAGAGGAAAATATGAGTGGGATACACAGGTAGTACACACTCTCCATCAAAGGCCAAAGCTTCTGTCTGGTAAAACATACACCGCTGGGATGGAGGGTGGGCAGTGGTCGACTAAAGGGCCCCGCCCCCTGGCTCCTATTTATATATATCAGTGAAATCCATGCTTTCATCTTTTGCTCTGGTTAGAAGACACAGTACATCCCCCTCTCTTTGATTTATAATCCCTGCTTTGGCGCAACACTAATCATTTATTATGTTTCCCTGTGTGCCAAAATACTTTCACACAAGCTGTCAAAGGGATGATTAATTTTATGATATACATCTGAAGGTATTAATCACCCGATTTGAGAGCTGTATTGTGTTACAGGCCATTACATTTCCTGTGTGTGTGTGAGCATGTGTTTTCGTGTGTGTGTGTGTGCCCTTTAAAGTGTGTTTGTGAACCATGTATTGTTTCCAGGGTTTGTGCCGTTCTTCAACCAATCAGAACACTGAATGTAGACACTGATGCCAGCTTCTTCATCGTTTTCTGTCATTCTCTGGGAACACTTGGCTGGAGAACCTCCAAAAGACTAAAACAGAGATCTCAAAACAGAGTAAATATGTGTTTATGTGGCTCCGAACAAAGGAGGTCCATACTGTAGAACCTGTCGTGAACAAGAGTTTAAAGTCAGAGTTATGCTATGATAGATGCTTTGTTGAAAGGAGTCTTTGTCAGTGTCCGTACGTCGTCCCAGAGAAAACACACATTTAAATTTCACTAGATCTCTTGTGGCTCCCAAATTACTTACGTTCATCCGAGCACACTACATACATTTCAGATGTGATTTAGGAGGTATTTTAGGAAAACCCAACCACCAGTTCCAAGGCAGCATTTTGGACCACAATAAATAACATTGAGGAAGTGGGCCCCTTTTTAATATTTCACTATGGGGATGACCACTCTTTCGTTGCATCTCCAACTGAACAAGAACAGCAAGGACACACAGGGAGGCGCAAGTCGGTAGGTGATCAACAGTCACTTAAAGTCACGTCTATGTCTGCAGCCTCCCTCTCTAACCCCAACCTGCTCTCATGCTGTATCTGAATAAAAGTTACTGCTAAACGACTAGATAGCAAATGGTACTTCAATAGAGATAGTTACTAGAATAAATATTTTTGAGTTCACTTATATTCTATTGGTAATTGTTTTGTAGGATTGCTTTGGAGACAACATAAAAATAAAAATAAAGTAAAATGTGTCTCTTTACTCTGTGTGTGAGATGAGTGCGTAGCGTGGCAAGGGCCTGGTTTGGAAGTGTATAAACGTATAGAAACACCTGTACTTTAACAGTTTGCTGCTAATCAACACCAGCTCTGACCGCAGCAGAATAGTTCCCCGGTGAGTCAGCAATGCATGGGTCTACCATCAAATAGGCAACGTGTTTTCATGCCATCATAAAATTACACATTCCCATATAGGATATTGGCCCAGACCCAAACAATACCAATGCTGAACAAGGTTGGGGAGTTAGGCTCCAGTCACAATCTTTGGCTAATCCACCTTCTTGGGTTGATAACCACCGCTATCTAGAATAATCAAATGAATGAAGACTGTGGCCGATACCGTAGCAGATGGAGAGGGGAAAGTTTGCAATGAGAGAGAGGGAGGGATGGAGACACGATGAGATGGTTAGAAGCAGCAACGATGAACCACAAATTAACTCTTCTTTGGCTTGTTTGATCACCACCTAAAGGCCCAAGCCAATAGAAGGTGGATGGTATTTTTGTCTTTCATTTGGCGTTTGCATAAAACTTGAGGTTGGGGCGGGCCATCACTTTTAAAACAGTGCAAGTTGTCACGGTGGCTAGGGAAGTACTTAAGCTAGCTCTCACTCATCGTGCTATGAGTTACAGTTTAAAATCAGACAACATAATTTGACTACATATGTGTAAACTTAGTGCCAGTGTAGGCATGTGTCATTATTACAT
The DNA here is from genome assembly GCA_025629765.1 of Eleginus gracilis. NCBI lineage: Eukaryota > Metazoa > Chordata > Actinopteri > Gadiformes > Gadidae > Eleginus > Eleginus gracilis. The sequence goes on from JAOSLM010000133.1 coordinate 1,901,489, forward strand.
AATAAAGCCATTTACTAGAAATAGCACAAATATAGGAGCAAAATAGGAAAACTACAAAATTCCACTATTAGTTTACCCATTCTGAACCTATAAGAGAGCATATTTTTCCTTTTTTGAGAACTTTCAACTAATAAAGCGCAGAAAAGGAACAACGGGAGTATTCTAATATTTTGTTTGATTTGGAACCATGAAAATTACAATGTTCCAAGTAAATATTAGAGGTGATTTATCCGAGAATAAATAGCCCCAGCAGTACCTCTCAGCCCGAGGTAAATCAGCCACACTAATCACCACTCACGACCACACTTCAGGATACCTCCACCACAAGCAGGGATGAAGGCTGTGGGGCCGCTCGCATTGCTCTAATGAAAATAGGCTGTGTCTTCCCTGGGAGCCTCTATTGTGGGGCCAGGTGCAGACAGGAATTTATACTTGCTTGGAGGATTGAGTTTTGAGGCCTAATTAAACCTGACTCGCAATGTCCATCGGCGGTTTGTGGAGTTTATGAAAAAAGAAGTGACATGTGAGTGCATTTGTGCATGTGTGCTGCTGGACTGAAATATGTGTGTGTGTGTGTGTGTGTATAAAAAAATATTTAAACCCTGTGTGTGAATGTTTCTGTTTTAATGATGTGTACGTCCATCTGTGTATATGTTTATGCATGTGTCAGTGGCTGTGTGTTTGTGTGAGTGCCTGTGTATGTCCATATATGTGTGTGTGTGTGTGTGTGGTAGTGTGTGTGTGCCCTTTAAAAAGTATTAACGTCGGAGAGTGTACTGTTTTAAGGGTGCCTGTTAACCGTATTTTATAGAGGTTATGTTTGCACAACGTCCGCTCTGTTAATCCCCTCACATGATTCCCATTGGCACACCAAACCCCCCTAAAACTGCAATATGTATGCCCTATAATCTACTGACACTCATGGACTCCTTTAGATTAAGAATCAAATCAATGCAGTGAGTTGATACATCATGGACAACACACCAAACTATTATTTATTGATAATTTAAATTTCTTTAAATTATGATTTTTCAAAATTGAAGTAGCCTGCCGGCAAATCGACCAATTGCAAAAGGAGAAACCAAAGTCTTGCACAGCAGAGGCAGGCAGTGATCCGTAACATTGCTGCGTATCGAGTGTGTGCTGCTAGCTTATTGGTCCCATGTGCACCTCGGCTTGAGAAGGCGTTCTATCAAACCTGCAGATTTCATGCTTTGTCTCAAACAAAAAGTGCAAACCTTTTCCTTATTCAACCTGTCCATGTCCATCCACGTGATTGCATGATTTTCGCATGTTGAAACATGAGGAATTAATTCAATTTATACTTATACTCTTATACTTATTTTACTCCACGATTGCTGACATGGACGGGGTTAATTGGAGATCCTTGATAATCTGCCGGGGGGTACGGGTATGTGTGTATGTGCTGCTATGTGTGTGTATGTGACCATTTGTTGGAGTGACATTTCATTAACGGTGTCTCAGTGTTCACTTATAATCCTTGTGTAGCCTGATTGGGAGAAGGCTGGACTGAGGGACAGATGGACAGATATATAGATGGATGGACGTAGGAATGCATTTCTGGCTATGGATGGATTGATTAATGGATGGATAGATGGATGGATGGATGTGTCGATCGACGGATGGACGGATGGATGGACATATGAATGGATGAAGGATGTGTAGATGGATGGATGGACAGATCATAGTTGGATAGATGAATGGATAGATGGATGGATGGATGACTGGCTATGAATGGATGGATGCATGATTATTGCCGATGGCGCAGTCCAATCATTCATGATGACGATCTTGAATCTCCAGGAAGAGTGTCTTGCCCAAGGACACTTCAGGTGGATAACAACTAGTAACCTTATCACCAGAGTAACTGTTTCCGATCCTGAGCTACTGACTGTACCTGACCACATACACACAACCCCACTGGTATGTTTGAGTTTGTTTTTGTTGGGCTGGATTTGTGTTTCACAACGTGTCGTTAACGTTTCTGTCTCGGAAATGCTGAGAAGGTTTGTTTGAATATTGTGTAATGGAAATCCATGTAGAGGTAGCGGTAGGCTTTGATTTCTGACTACATGTGCTTTGTATTCCCCTTCTTGGCACGCCCCCATGATGCTGCATTCGATTCCTCCCCCTGCAGTTCATCAGACAGTGAATAACTGTAGATATAAGAATGGATTCAAACATACTGGCCTGGGCTTCTCTGAAACCCTTCATGCTAGCACAACCTTTACTTGCACAGCTGAACCAATGTGTAGTGGGTGAGCCAGGAGCATTATGTGGCCCATCTCCACACCGGTGGACACTGAATGCATATTTTTTTCTCAGGATTATTCACTTCTTCACAAAAAAACAAAATTTGAATATTTGAATTGAATGCGGCCAAAACTAATGTTGCTGGTCCGGAGGGGCTGGGATTTATGCATCCAGGACCAGATGATGACAGGGTTTTCATGTATTTATATTTTACAGTGCATGTCCACACCGCCTCCATCTGTCTTTATTTTATTGAAATCCAGTAAAGCAGCCTTCACTTTATTTCTTCTTTCTTTTTTTTTTTTGGGGGGGGGGGGGGGGGGCAAAATCTTTTTTTTACCTATGAAAAGTTTTTTAGGGTAAAATGGGGGGTTGCATGGGACAT
>JAOSLM010000133.1:1981731-1993051 GCA_025629765.1 Eleginus gracilis
ATAAAAAATTCGTGTATTTGAATTTTTTTCCTATATGATTCTTCACAGCAGTGTCTAACTTCCAATACGCACTTTAATGGTATTCGAGATGAAGACGAGGCGACATACTACTGTGCGTGTGTCGGCTGTGGTGCAGACCACAGTGCTGCAGTGCAGCCTGGAGGCCGTACAAAAACCTACCGAAGACATTTGGGATGACCTGAGAGAGAGGGATGAGTCCCCATTACTGAGTTCTGTCACATCAAATCACTGTGAAGCAGGTGGAAACCAAGGGGCAAGATTTGGACCATTTGGGACGTTCTATATTTGATTTAAAAGACAAAACTCCAAAAGAGTAAAGTGCAAGGAGAGGCCAAGCAGCACTTTACAGCACAGAGGTGTTTGTATGGAAACAAAACACTGTGAGACACTGGCTTCGGTGGCGGCACTGAAGTCATCCTTGGTAAGTTTGTGATTCATTATTTTACAGAAAACTGACATTTCCATGACCTATGTTCACCTTGTATTCGATTTTTATATTTGATCAATTTTAATATGTTTATCATATTATATGTTTTTCTAATATAATTAATCCAAATGTATCAATATTACCAAGCTACAAGTAGGCTGAACATGAATTGAATGTCACTCTAACATGGTTACACAATTAATATTTCTACAGTCTGGTTAGAGCTTTTCTACATATTATCGTACCATGGATGTTTTGACTAAACTCAACAAGACAAATCTCCCTCATCAATATAAGCTACTGTAATACAACTCCTCTAAAGTCCTGCTTAATGCAAACCTTTTAAAAAGAAACTCACTGTAGTTTCATCTTTCTTCCTGATTCTAAAAAGGTGTAATTCATATTTTCTTTCGGCTCTTACAGAACGTTGGTTCATTTTAAAACTCTATTTTTTCTGACTCTAATGTCCTCCCTCCCCCCAGCTGGTTCCCCGTCCCCCCCCAGTCTGGAGCTGATGGTGGCCAACCAGCCTCCTGTCCCGGGGCTGCCCACTCTGGTGTGCCTGGCTAAGGGCTTCCACCCGGCCGGGGCCACCCTGTCCTGGTCAGAGGATGGAGCCTCTGTGATGGGCGAGGAGGTCCAGGCGGGCGTGGCCCAGCGGCAGCCTGATGGAAGCTACTCCCTTAGCAGCGTCCTCATGTTTCCCTCCACAAGGTGGCGCTCAGGACACACCTTCACCTGCCATGTGAGCCACTCTGCTCTCAGCAGCCTGCTGAGCAAGAGTGTGAGCAGCCAGCAGTGCTCCCTCTGACAGGGGACGAGAAGATACAGGGAGCGCTACAGGAGGACCACATGAGGAGATCCAGGCTCATGCCCTTCAGCTCTGAGTGAAGTACTTCACCATGTTCTACTGCTTTAATGTGTTCAATAAAACTGCTTGATCATGACCCATCGCTGTCTTTTTTTAATCCCTGGGAGAGTTAAAGGACCTGTAGTTAAGATTCAAGGTTTGTAAAGAGAGAAAGCAGAAAGAGCAGAAGTGAGCAAGATTCTGAAACACGACAATGTAAAAACGTCCCCTCCCTCTCTGCCCCATTCTCCATAATAATATATATATATATATACACTTTTACAGAACACATATTTCAAAACTTTTCTTTCCATCTAGATTTAGATAAGGACTGACAATCAATAATTATACCAACCAGTGGTTCACTTGGGTGAATTTAGTAGTTCCGCTAAGAAACATCTTAAGTGAATTGTTCAAAAACAGTTGATGCAAGCGACACCTCCAACACAATTCAATGCATCCTTTAAAAATAGCATTTATATTAACTAAATGTTTATTATAGCAAACCACGTGTCTTATGTACAATTATGACCTCTGCTGGGCAATGAAGACACGACACATATAGTACCCACGTGAGCTAAAGCGCTTTCCAAACCGTAACAACCACTTCTCTAGTATAATATCTAAATTAATAAATGAGTAATGAATAAATAAATAGATTAATTTCATATTACGTCTGATCAATACCAGTGTGACCGTGCCCATACACCCCCCCCCGAACACACACGCACGTGTGTGCGTGTGTGTGTGTGTGTGCGTGTGTGTGTGTTTTGTCGCCCCCCAGCGTTGTGAGCCAAAACAAAAGTAAGCCGTGTTCAAGAGCATTCTTTTTTGTAAACAATGAACAAAGGCCCGCCATACTCATTTATAAAACCGTAGAGGTAACCTATCTTAGCGAGTTTCAGATACATGTTATTAACTATATACGGTAAGCTCCTCGTCTTGCGAGTCAAAGTGTGTAACCTCAGTGTTGTTACGCGAGGAGGTGTAAAACCTGGAGGCAGAATGAAACAGTTCGCCGAGTGAAAAGCAGAAACAATTCATACTTCCAGTGTTGCCAGATTGCGCCAGATTTCCCGCCCAATCTGGCAACACTGGCTGCAGCGCGCTGCATCCAGTGTGGCTAGTGTTGCCAGATTGGGCGCGAAATGTGTCCCAATCTGGCAACACTGCATACTTCCGGCATTTAAGGTATCGGATGGAAACGATTGCGAAGGATTAGTTGGAAATAATAATAATAATAATAATAATAATAATAATAATAATAATAAGAGGGAACTGGGTGACCATGCGTGACGGAGCCGTCCTGGACAGCACAGCGGGGTTTGTGGATCGATCCTCTTTCTATGTGAAGCAGTAGCTGCACACACTTCTCCTGCTCGGGGAGGTCTTTGTGTCTTCGCGATGCTCGAAACACCACCTGGGTTTCCCTTTGAAGACATCAAACGGGAAGACATTGAAGTCGGAGAGGTAACCTATCCAGTGGATCTCCTCTGCGTAAAGATCTAAAAGAGGATATCTACCTGGGGTTTACTGTTATAATGTCCAAACCTTGGGTTGTCCTGCCCCCAAGAAGACATGAACATCTCTCCATAGCGTTTTTGTATCGCCCCCATTCCGAATGTGCATCTCAACACTTTGTATGTTTGTTGTACGTTTGTTGTGTTAAGGTTGTCGGGAGAGGGACGTTTGGCGTTGTGTACAAGGCCAAATGGAAAGGCAAGGATGTGGCCATCAAGACCATCGAGAGTGAGGACGAGAGGACCGCTTTCATCGTGGAGGTGCTCACAGAGCCCCTCACAGACTGTTGTTTCTATGGCTTTGGATTGTGCTGTTACTAAACTTTTTTTTTTTTTTATGGCTTTGGGTTGTTCTGTTCCTAAACTTGAAGGCTATCCATGTGCACGTTATGCTACTATGGCTTTGGATTGGGCTGTTACTGAAACTGAAGGCCATCTTTGTGCAAGTTATGTCTTCCTGCTGCTGTATTTGAGCACATCTTGGAACCTATCTTTTATTCATTTGAGAAAAGATCCAACATACACGTACATGCTTTTCACAGTAACATATTACTGCTGAACAGTTATTGTACTGGTAGTATTGTTGCCTATTGTATCCTTTACGATTATCCAATAACCCAACATTAGATGTAGGTGTAAGGTGTAATAGTTACAAATGGCTTCAATTTATAAGGGCTTTTACCCTCCCTAATACCCAATCCAAAAAACAAGCAATGGAAAAAGGAATATACGTCTGTATTACAACTCATGTTCAATATCTGACTGATGCGAAGAGTTGGACGATGTCATCAGTGCTAGAGCAATGCCAAAGTTATCCTTTATATCAACAATAGTATTATATGACCTATGGATAGGTTACGCTTATGAATATAGGTGACGTTAAACAATTAACAAACAATTCTTTGTACAATACAATCTTAACCCCATGGATTATCCAGGGATTATATTAAGTAATATAGTAATAATTATGTAAAAATGTCAGTTTAACTATTATTACTATACTACTACTAATAATAATTATAATAAGCTCTATTTATATAACCTTTTTTCTTGCAATTAATAAGATAGCCCCTGTATTTAAAACCTCAATACAATTCCAGAAGATCAATCGTACGAGACCAATCATAGACAGGATTTCTTAAAATTAATACAGCGGTTGGTGGACAATCTGTGTATGCATTTTTATCAAATGTGTTTTAAGAAGAGATTGAATAGATTTAACTGAGTTAGCCAGCCCGATGACCTTGGTCTCTTCATGTGTTTACAATCTGTGCGTGTGTGTGTATCATCTTCAACGTTTTCCCGATGTTTTCTCCACAGCGTCGCCAGCTGTCCAGGGTCAACCACCCCAACATCGTGAAGCTCTACGGCTCCTGTGACAGTCCGGTCAGTCAAACACACAGACACACACACATTGGTTAGCTAAACGTGCTAACTCCACTCTCTGGTAGTTCCTAATATTTGATTGTGTCGGTTGGAAAAGCATCTAGTGACTTTTTGTAACATGACCTTTCACTTTCATTTTCTTTGTAGTCATTTGAAATGGCTGCATAAATATCTCATTCAAATATTTCTAACAATAAATATATGAATACGGTTAGTTGATTGCATTCTTTGAAACAATGATTTTGAGTTGATACTTATGGCTTAAGATAACATATGTGTTGTTACTATAGGTGGGTCTCGTCATGGAATATGCTGAAGGTGGATCTCTGTACAACGGTAAGAGTCTTCCAGATAGTTCCATTGTTCATTACTGCTATTTTACTACTACTACTACTACTACTACTAGTAGTACTACTATTAGTATCGTGACGTTGACCTCATAAGAAAATAAGTTTAGGCGTTCCTCATAGGATTGGCTTTGAATCAAAAGCACAGCAACGTAGTTTATACAACATATTATAATTGATATGTCATCTGTCATTGTATTTACACTTCTCCAAACGAATATCGTGTTTTCAAGGCTATATGTTCTACTTATCTTTGAGAACGGGACAGTTGATATAGACTTAATAATGTTATCTTTAGATGGTTTTTGTTATCTGGATTTCTGCATTGTTTAATTTAGCTCTTTAATCTACCATGCCAATCAGGGTGATTGATGGTGCAGTGTGTGAGGAAGGTATTAGGATCGAACAAATGGAGTTAATTCACAAACTTTAGGCGCCACATTCACTTTACATTACATTAAGGGCATTAAGCAGACGCTTTATATCCAAAGCGACTTAACGGTTAATACACACATTCACACACCGATGGCGGAGTCAACCACGCAGGGCGACGGCCAGCTCGTCAGGAGCATTTAGGGTGAGGCGCCTCGCTCAGGAACACCTCGACACTCGCTAGGAGGAGCCGGGGATCGAACTAGCCAACCCACTTACTAGCAACCCGCTTTTGTGGACCCTGTGTTCAGAGAGGTAAACATTTCAGAGGCCCGTTTCCATAAGGTATTCGTAACATTTTACCGATGTCCGCTCCGCTCGCAGTGCTGCACGGTGCGGAGCCCCTGGCGCAGTACACAGCGTCGCACGCCATGAGCTGGTGTCTGCAGTGTGCCAAGGGCGTGGCCTATCTGCACGCCATGAAACCCAAGGCCCTCATCCACCGCGACCTCAAGCCCCCCAAGTAAGACCCTCAGTGGCGCATGGAGACCCAGGATGTTGTTTTTGGTTGAAAAATAATCTTCCAGTGTTTCCCAATGACTTGGGGCCCCGATTCAGGAGCTGTAGTCTTTAAGAGAAGATATTTAAGTTGTATTTATTATTTACCGTACTACAGCTCTCTTGAGTCCTGTTAAAAGTAAACTATTGCCCAACGCCTACCAAACATCCCATGATGCATTCTGCTGTCCAAACCTCGCAGTCTGCTACTGGTGGCGTGCGGCACGGTGCTGAAGATCTGTGACTTCGGGACGGCGTGCGACATCCAGACCCACATGACCAACAACAAGGGCAGTGCCGCCTGGATGGCCCCCGAGGTGTTCGAGGGTCAGCTTTGTGTTTCTTTCATTCCCTACACATCTCACATATCCCCGTCTGTCCCTATACATTGTTGTGATGAATAATCTTGAATTTCCTTCGGGATAAGTTGAGTATTGTCCATCTATCGATTGGGCCTTCTTATTTTTTAACACCTGTGGGTGTGTCTGTGTGTCTGTGTGTCTGTGTGTCTGTGTGTGTGTGTGTTGACAGGCAGTAACTACAGTGAGAAGTGTGACGTGTTCAGCTGGGGCATCATCCTGTGGGAGGTGATCACACGCAGGAAGCCCTTCGACGAGATCGGCGGCTCGGCCTTCTGCATCATGTGGGCGGTCCACAGAGGTCAGCCAGTCCAAACTAACTCACTAACCAATCCAACCAGGATCCTTTATTGACAAAGTGTCCCAGTCAGACTCTCACAGTCTTATCTTGGACAACAGATTTTAAGCCAGTGTGTTTTTAGTCGGCACATGGGTTCAGGTTTCATTCTATATTTGCCCAAACAATTTGAAACTTAAATTTTGTTACATGATCCGACCCTCTGGCTGCTCCCTCCTTAAAACGTCTCTCAAAACCATAGGGGCATAAAGAGACATAGTGTGGCTTGAGTGAGGAGTTCAGCAGTACCTGTGTGACACCAGGGCTCACATGGTGTATTCACATAATAAAACATTTAAATGTAGGACTTGTAGGAATAAATAAACCCTCAATCCAATAAATCATGTATTGTGTCTGGAATATATATTTATTTGTGTCCAACGGCGTGTGTGAGCTGTGTAGACCACTGCACTGGGGAGATCACTTTCCCTGCGTGAGGATACTTCTGTTGTCCAACAAGCAGCACTGCTGAGATAAACGTAGTTAGCCTGCTTGCTTGTTCTCTAGCTTATCCGCAGCCATGGGAAAATGAACGCAAAATGAAACGTCTGGCAGACTGTCAGACCTGTAACACCAACCCAGCACTAATTGTTAATTTTTATTTTACATTATTTAGAACAATTCCAGGTTAATCACTGTCATTTACCTATACGCCGTTGGACCGTGAAATCGTCTCAATTGGGATTAACGAGTCTTGAATAAATTGAACTGGTTGAAACCTGCAGCTACCGTGGAGGCCAAAGAGCTAGAGACACACAACTGGTTGGATCGGTATCGGCAGACATTTACGCTTGTGGTGTCGGTTATGGGAAAACCTAATCTCAGCTGTTATTGTGTGTATTACAGCAGTAGTTCCTCCTAACGTGTTTGTGTGTGCAGGCACCAGACCCCCTATGATCAGAGACGTCCCCCCCACCTTGGCGAGTCTGATGACGCGTTGCTGGGACAAGGAGCCCAGCCAGAGACCCCCGATGGAGGAGGTGAAGAACACCATGGGGGGTCTCATGAAGGTATGCCGGCGCATTGGTTAATGGTTAATTTGTATTGGGACGAATGCACACCCACCCATCTTTCTGATGCATTGGATTACAGTACTTTTGCCTTGCACTTATTTGCAATGCCTGTATACAATACAATACTGTAAGTTATACATTGCAAAAGTAAGTACTTTCGCACAATGGAACGATTTTATGGAACGAAAAGTCAACATTGTTTTTAAGGGTTGAGCCCCTCCATTAAACAAATAAAAAACTGACAGTAAAAGTTTGTTTCTTTACACACTCGCCCTAACCTACTTGTTGCGGTCATGTGAAAACCCAAATTCTTAATATGTCCACTCCTCTTCTTTGTATCTGGTAAATACTAGTAATTGCACAAGTGAATATACATCTTGGAGAACCAGGTGAAGGAACTGAAATCCAAATGCAGTGCAGCCCGTCTGGACCCCCGTTAATGTGTGTTATTGTATGCCTGTGTTTCCATAGTATTTCCCTGGCTCTGATGAGCCCCTCCAGCTCCCCCACCAGTATTCAGGCAACAGGAGTGGCTCCTCCTCAGGCACCAGCACCGGTGAGTGGCCTCCCCAACAGACCCCTCAGACACCTCTCATTCAGAACACCACGTGGGCTATATGCCCTTATAGGGCAGGGGCAAAAATGGTGGTGGGCTCGCTGTTGGACCAATTTCAGATTAAACTTTGCTTCAACCACCTTGAGTCGAACAGGGATTAGACACATTGGTGAAAACGTATGTGCGATAACGGTGACTGGGGTGTTTCATGTTGTTTATGTGGGTCACCCCAGTCATTTTACCCACAGACATCCTTTTCTAATGGGTTTTAAAGTATTTAAATTACTTATTATTATTATTATTATTATTATTATTAGATTGTAGACCATATGTAGTCAGGCTATTGCTGACTACATATGGTCCAGCTTGTCAAAATGAGCAGCCCAAACATATATTATTATTATGATAAATTAGTCATTTATCAGGCTCTTCTATAGAAAAGTGAATTCAGAGCATGCCACGTGGCTCCACGGAGGTGGGGAATAGAAATCCATGCTCAAATAGCCTGTCGCTGTTTTCCTTTACCCCAACTACGTCACTATTGACGTCAAATGACGGGACTTCTGGTACGATTTTTGCATCTGCGCTGAGCTTTGCCCAAAGAGACAGGCTTTGTTTTTCACATAATATCCCAAAAGCGAGGAGAAAAATATAGAAAACCTGCAAGGTTATCCTTTAAGGAGCAGGTAGTGCATCCTGCTCTAGGATGCCCACAGGTTAGACTGAAGAGCCCAGGGATAAAACACAGAACATTTCGGATGGGAGTCTTGAGCATCTTGCAATGAATACCAGTCTGGCTTTGGCAAAGGCCTGACGGATTATAGAGAACATATTTTTTCTCATTATTCAGGCTATTGTATAGAAAAAGGTTTTGATTGCTTCACTATACTTCATCTCCGCCATTGTTTTGAGATTCTGCAGACCGTGACTTTCCTTGTTCGTCCTGAACCGAAACTCCTTTGCCCTAGTGTTGATTTTCTCCTGCAGTGATAGATGGATGGAGGGATAGGGTAACCCATGTGTCTGATCCGTTTCCATGGACAGGATCGTATGCGGACTACACCATCAACAGCCGCAGCGGGAGTGGTGGGGTGGACCAGGGCGGGGGCTCGCAGGGACGGGAGGAGACCCTGAAGAGCATCGAGGTCCCAATGCCCTTCAAGCCTTCCAAGGTATACCCCCCCCACAATGTAGTTAAAGCCTTCCAAGGTATACCCCCCCCACAATGTAGTTAAAGCCTTCCAAGGTATACCCCCCCATGTAGTTCAAGCCTTCCAAGGTATTCCCCCCCCCCACAGGATTTGTCAGGATTGATCAGGATTTGTCATTCTGTCTTTAGTGTAGAGTTGGAATAGGAAAAGGAGGTCACAATTAAAACAAGATAGAATTGGAGAGCTTTCCTTGTGCATACTCCATATATGAATAGAAAAGTTGGCATGGATTCAGTTTTTGAGGTGCTTGAAAATAATTTACAAAGTGTGTGTCTGTTTCTGTGTGTGTTGCGCTGCAGACGGGTACACTGCGGCCCAGTCTTCCCCTGTCCAGGAGGTCCAGCTCTGATAGCCAACCAGGATGCTCTCAGAGCCCTGCTCACTCCTACGGGCCCACCCCCATGCCCGTCAGCCAATCAGAGCTCAGGTTACCTCTGAGTCCTTCTGGTAGGTCTGCTGCTTCAGAGATGTTGAAACCACAGAATATCTCGATGCATCTCCCTGATTTCACGACTTTTCACGTTGAGGTGTTTAGGCTGTTTATGAACAAAGACTCCCACATCCCCTGTCATTCAGAAATATCAGGAAATATCAGTAGAGAGTTACTTTCAAAACACTAGTGGCAAGTGGAGTTCACTTTTGCCAACTTGCATAGTGTGTTGGCTACTCCAAGTTCATTACTACTGTGTATTAATACTTTGTGTCCTTTTTCTCTTCGACTCTTATTAAGGCACTACACATCTTTATGAACATATTGTTTCATAGTCGTGTATCTATTTTTATGATACACATGATACAATGATTTATGATTTATGATACAATGTTTGCATAAACATTTGTTTATGCAAATGTGATTAAACCCCTCATCTGTGTGGGGGTGGAAGAGAAAAGCGCTTTATCCGAGTGTGAGCATTTAAAACGTGCACGTGTCCTCATCAGCTACCAACGGGGTGGACAGCTCCATACCCATGGCCTACCTGACACTGGACCACCAGCTACAGGTAAAGTCAAACGGAAGATACAGCCCTCATCCAAATCCTACAGACGGACTGTTCTAGATCATTGATATTGATCATGTTATGTACGATCTTAATCGAACGCAACGTCAGGGAAATGTTGCTAAGGGTTTCCATATTTGGCATTGAGGTGACTTACAAAGATACTTTTCAGTTCCATCACATTCAGACACCTTGCAGAAATACCAAAACGTGTCACTGCATTCATCTGAATTTTGTTTGTGAGTTCCTAGTTTTGAGGGTTTCCTCAGAGCGGCCGTTAGTATGCTTAAAAAAAGGCGCTGTGACTGTGCCCTAGCCCCTGGCCCCATGCCCCAACTCCAAAGAGTCCATGGCGGTGTTTGAGCAGCACTGCAGGATGGCTCAGGAATACCTGAAGATCCAGACGGAGATCACACTGCTCGCCCACAGGAAGTAAGTCCTCACTGAGTTCACTCGAGTCATGTGATTGGTGGCTAGATTGATCCCAGGTACCACATTTCCCAAATGAGTGATGAGATGTTGTAAGGGTGGATGTTGACCATGGGTGTGCTCTATATGTGCTGAAGTGAATGTTTTAATGTGTGATGGAATGTGTCTTTGGGTGTCTGCAAAATGCTGTTACGATACGTGTACATATGTGTATTGTGTTTTATAGTACACTACTTAATTTGTGTGAATTAATTATATTCAATGAATGGTAAGAATGCTTCTGACTAAAGCGCTCTGTGCTTTTTCTAATGGTTAGACCACAGGTGAGGTTGAGGTTACTGAAGGACGGTGTCAACTTGTTTGTCTAGACAGACCATGAAGAAAATTGATAGTCTCTTTTGAGTTAGCTCATCTGTACGTTATTTTTGTAAAGTGCTTAAAGTGTCATGTGGAGCAAAATAACTCAAAATAATCAATGGGGTGGAAAAATGAAAATTCAATCTGCAGGCCCTTGAAAGGTTTCTCAGCATGGCTGTTGTGCTTGTTAAGGCTGCCATTATTGGCTTCTTGCACTCCAAACCCGCCTTCTTAACCTTTCCGGGCAGCCTAATCAAAAGTCAGAGTAGGCATGATTTATTTTGGTTGGTTTCCTCAATCTGATTTCTGATGTCCTTTCTCCACCCCATTGGTCAGGACGAGTGGAACATTCTCGGACCGAAACACATTTCATCTGCAAAGAACTTTTCGGTCTCGGCCACCCAAAATCAAATCAACTTATTTTGAAGTATGCTGACGCTTCAGGGTCAGTGGGGGGTAGTTTAATGTGGCCCATGGGAAGCCTGACCAGACGGTAACCATGATTAAGAGCTTTACAAATTGACCTAACTCATCGTGTGTGTTTGTGTGTGTGTGTGTGTGTGTGTGTGTGTGTGTGTG
>JAOSLM010000133.1:2563035-2578733 GCA_025629765.1 Eleginus gracilis
AATTACAAATCGTTCCATTTGCCATGCAATCATTTTTCATAGATTCTCATAGGTTTTGCTCTTCTCCTTTACTGGGAATTCTGTCCATTTTGTCAATCTTTTGTGAGGTGCCTTCTGCTGGTGTTCCATGGATCTATAGTGAATCATTTGTTTTTCCGTTGCCACAAATTGATCAAGGGCACTTTGGATTTACACTCGCATGTTGATGGGACAAAACCCGTCGCTGACCTCTTGTTGATCTGTTTTTTAAAAGTGTTTCATAATTTGTGCTTTTGTCTTCTGCCTCTCTGAGCACCATCTGATGAGTAAGCAGGGTAAAGATGGGCTTTATCCGGCACCGTCCTCAACCTTGGTGTTCAATCAGCATGCTTCATTCATAACATAGAATTTATCTGGACGGCACTGCATAATGACACGCTGAAACCAAAGGGGGTCATTGAGTCTACTTTTTGAAGTGATGCTCTGGTCAGTCCCTTTTAGAGATGATTGCGTCCACTTGTCATGTTTAAGATCTATTCTGCAAGTTTCAAGTGGGCTGCTACTAACCTCACGTCCTGCAACATATAGGAATGTATCTTTTTTATTCTCCATAGGTATTCACATGCATCAGTTCTTCTTGCATTCTAGCTTCTTCTGACCTCAAACAGATCATAATCTTCCTTTAAACACTAATCCCCATCTTTTAGGCGCTAACATAACAGAATTATGCAATCTGCGAAGATAGACGTACAATAATAAGCAGCTCATCTTTTTTTAACCCCCCCTCTAAATGTTATGTGGTATTGGAAAGCACACAAAGTAAAAGATCCCTTGATCAATGCAATTTTAGATGTCAACTTTAAATGGCCATAACTTACATTGTTCAAATTAAAACACTGATTTGCCCTGTCAGGGGCTTTAAATGTGCCGCCTCACTACTTTTTTTGCCTTCGCCTGACACTAGTCCTTTTTCTCCCTACATATGCCATTATGTCATTAGGAACGCTACACAAACGCAGACATTATGCAAAGACGGAGCAGATGTTACTCTGTCAACTTTGCAAGTGAAACCACACGTCTCAACTTTTTCAATAGGTTGTTTGAAAAAAGTTAGCGAGATGTGTTATGTAACCACTCTTATTCTTGAACTGTAAGACCTAAGTGGCTACATGGGAAAAAAAAGTCTACAATGGAAGGCCGACCATATTAACAGGGGAAAGCCTTTTGGCTCCCGTGAAAAGGATCTGGAAAGGGCACATTCTCCATCCCTCACAATACATATTATGTTCCAGATGTGAAGTGAACTTCACTGAGAGGTTAATAATTTAACGGGCCAGTTTGGGGTGGACCTTTAATACATCACATAATGATCCGCGCGTAAAGCTGCCTGCTACTTGCGCGGGGCTGTGCTCGCCTATAGTGGCAGCCATTGAAGATAACCTTCTGGCTGACTATAGGATAAAAGTATACACTCTGGTCCGGAATAGAGATCATATCTTTTAATTAAACTTTCACCTCGTCAAGACAAAATATATAATAATACTAATAATAATAATACAATTCAGTCTCTTGTGTGGGTTTGCTGCTGAGAAAAAAAAGGTAGAATTTACATTTGGTTTCAGCAGATTAAGAGTAGTTGAGGTTTATTAGCATTTTGCTGTCATTACCAAGGGCTCAGAAAAGCCTTGCTGGAAAGAAACTTTTATAATTTTTTTCTCTCTATTCCGCATGGCATTGATATGCAGTAGGCAGCAACAGAGGACGGCGAGGTAGGCTGTCAATGTCTTTTTTTCCCTCAACTGTCAAAAACATTGTATCTCAAAGGCCCTCTGGGGAGTATGCAAACATTTACTGTTTTTATATTGCTTAATACTCCACTCAGCCTGGTAGGAGTCTGCAGTGTTTGGGAGTGCTTACTGTATTTAGCGGCTGTACTGAATGGTTGCGTTGCAGTGATGGTGAGGTTAAGCCGGCTGCATGTTAAGATGCAAACGTCACAGTAAACACAAGAGTCATTTCTGTCTTTTGACAGCCAAGGAGGAGACATTTTGACGACCAGCAGGATTTTAAGTGTCAGTGTAGCAAGCTGCCTGGGCTAGACCACTTGTCAGTTGGTAAACACAGCGAAGTGCAGCCATGTATAACTGGACACAAGCTCATTATTTTGTCATCTAGGATGGGATACTAAATTCAACTATGAATTATTTCCATGAAACAAGTCATATTCCTAAAGGGAATGCATTTTAATGAGCTTTGAAAAGGAGGGTGAGACCAATGCTTGTCCTGGTATGACAAAAACACAGTAGACACTTTAATGGTAAAGGAGCAATTATTTCAGTACTGCTAATTAATCATTTAGAATAATAATACCAAAAAGATATACCTTGTGTTGTGTGAACATGTTATATTGTTTTATTTGATGACATCCCAGAGGGAAGTGGTCCAGTAATTATGTTTAAGTTCTCGATTATGAATTAGTTCACAGCTCTTTGTTATGCACCTAGATGGGCTGTTACGCTGCTGATGTTCACATAATTTGTTATTTGTACAGGAATCCATTGCGTTTCAAATAGCAATATCCAGCTGTCAGACACACACAGCTGTTACTTTCAAGATGTACCATATTCAACTCCCAGCGTGCAGTAGGGGTGTATAATAATCTTCTGAAATGGATCGCCTTGTGACGTGGTTTGTTGTGACATGGTTTGTTATGGCGTGTGTAGTTTCAAATCGGCTCACGGTTTTCGGTCTCTGTATGTACACTCTCCCATATTCCACATCATTATATATGCAGCCACACACACACACACCACATTGCTCCACCTAGATAATACATCAAATATTGGATTTTATGCTGCCTCAGCGATGCCAAAGTATTTCAAAGGATCTGCTCATCTGGTCCTAAGCGTTACTACCAAAGGATCCCATTCCATTCCCCTGTTGAATCTTCTCCATTGGATCCATTCTTATGTACAGCAGGGCCATTACCTGGCTGTGACCTCAAGGTCACAACCATCTTGCTCACAGATGTTTTTATTCTGGCAGGAGAACCAGCAACCGCTGTGTGGGTAGACTACGGGGGTGCTTGTGTGGTAAAAAAAGGATTAGAACCCAGATCTCCCAAGCCAAAAGCTACCTCACAGGGGCATCTCCCCTTGGAAAAATAAATAATTTGGTATGACTTTGTTGTTCTGGCTTACACTACAAACACAGTGGTATAAATTCAGCCTGCATTTTGCCTTGAATACTGTGTGCAAAATCGACAGAAATCTCTATTTGCGAAAATTGACAACTTATTTTTCTTTTTATAACTGTTGGATACTCATTGGCATTCAGCCCATGTTTTCTTCTCATGTCTTGCTATCATCCTTATTTAAAATTGCCCTCTCAGTTTTTATTACAGAGCGCAAAGGAAGACATTCCATGTGTGGCATGTCGTCAAGTATGCCCCAGAATTCGGGAAATGGGCTCTGAACTTTCGATTTAAGACTTGTGTCTGAATGCTGCGAGTGTCCAGGAGTGATATTGGAGGGTGAGAAGCTGCCCGAGAAACCAACTTTCTGTGGAGAAATATATGTTATCCACCTCATATTCCTCCTCTTGAGATTGGATAGATGAAATGGGACACCAACAGACTTCCCAGCATCCCTAGTTTCGGGTTGGAAGTTAGCAGAAAAACTTTGGCCACAAAAAAGCATAACCTGGTTCAGCTAGAGGACATTATAATGTAAAGTAAAAGCAAGAATGGCAATGTCTCAGCCAGCTTCAGTGGTACAGTGTGTTTCGGGAGTGGGCAAATAATTTATGGATAGGATATAAGTGGGACTTAAGTTTGGTAGTGTGCCAAATTTAAAGCTGCACTAATCGATCTCATGCTGCTAGAGGGCACAAAACAAAAGTGTAACAAATCAAAGATAAACAATCTCACAGATTTGATCCAGCACCCACTTTACAAACACAGATTTTGTGTTGCGGATATGTCCCATGTAACAGATCTGATTATGAAATTGTAGACGTTTCTGTGCATGTTGTCAGAATTTCTCAACGTTGTCTGATGGCATGGTATGTGTCAAATCTACATTAAAAACATCTCGCTTGAATGTCTCGTCATCACAAAATACCCCTACATTACCATACTGAATGTATAGGGGGCTAGGCGTCAGGCAATGAATACAGACACAAGTCCTTAAGGTGCAATAGCTGGGTTTGTGCTTGAGAATGCTGATGGTGAGAGTGTGGAAACTTGTATAACGTTTGTAAGGACGGAGGTTAGAATACTCGCCAGACCGACGTTATGGACTGGATTCTAGATTGGACTGGACTCTATATAAAAAAATATAAAACCCCAAATCAATCCAACTGGTTGATGATGGGTCAAGGGTAAAAGCACACAAATCAAATCTATGTAATGTAATCAAGTCTACCGAGTTGACAAGAGGATTTAGAAAAGTGGAAATGTGTAGCTTGTTCTACACAAGGAAAGAGTTGGCAGGAGAATCCCAACCCCCAGCGCCTCTCTTGCTCTCCATGAAAAAGAAAGGAAGTGCATGATAATAAATTGCAAGATCTGTGTGTCCAGAGAAACAAAGTAAGCAGGGGCTAATGAAAGCCCTGAGTTTAGCTGGCAGACATCGTATGCTTCTCCGGCTCCTGGCCAACATTGATCTTTGTCAGGGGGAGAAAAAATTATCCCATAGTTTCCTTGAAAGCCAGTCTGTTTATTTGGAGCCTTGCACATGCTCCAAGGCTGCAGAGGGCAGGTTTAAAAGGGTAAACTTTAAGCCTTGCCAAAGATTGATATGTGTGTGTTTGCCTGTGCGCGGGTGTCAACAAGTGTGGAATATGCGGTGAGATGGAGAGGAAATAACTTAATCTCTCCTTGGATTAGAAGATTTGCCTTTTCCAGGCATGGCACCGTAGAAGGAGTTGTGAATTGAGAGTATGAGATGGAGGTCAGTGTGAGTTGGGCAAAAAACTCTGTATGCCCTTTGTGCTCAGGTCAGCTCTCAATCTATTAGTTCCAATACTCTCTGGTGTCAGGCTTCTCTGGGTTGACATTTGCCCGCAAAAGGTTTTTTAGGTGACCTACGTATACAATTTTTGTGTTTACATCTTTACAATGCCTTAAACTCTCTTTAGAGAGTTTCTGCACACTGCACACTATATCTGCACACAAAATAAAATCAACAATGAGCTGAAGTAAAACGCACCCATTGGTGCGTTTTGGTAGTTATTAAGGTCGTCCTAAACAATCCTGAGCCAGGTGGAAAGTACAGTAGTAAGTTTCGACCTGTTGCTGCTATAATGGGTTTCACTGTGGAAACCTGTTAAGAAGCTAACTAATGATCCGTCACCATCATCATCCTCTCTTTATAAATCTTCTCAATATATTTACATTCAATTTGCAATGCAAAATATTCTTCAATGATAAACATGCTTGTACATATTGCAGACATATCGCATATCCAAATCAAATCTGTGATCCTTGGGCAATTAAAGAAAGGATTTATTGTTCTATTTATGTTCCAGCTATTCAGCAACGCAGAAAATAAAACAGACATTCTTAAAAGATGTGTGTGTTATTACCGCAGGGCGGGATCGCTCCCTCGCAGAGGAGCCATGTTAATAACAGTCCAACTGCTTGGCTAATAATTTTTAATTGAAACAAAACACAAATCCAACCACAGTATGAACAATTGCACCTTTAAAATATGATTCATATGGAGGAGGAACATCCCTCAAAGGGTAAGTTATATGCAAAGGGAGAGTCCACTCGCGGTGAAACTGCCTCTAATCAACCGTTTCGGGGGCAAGTCATTCCAGCTGTTAATGAATCATTAACTAGATATGCATTCTGCTGGCGTCCATGTTCCGATGATGTGAAATAGAGAACAACCCGACACGGAGCCAAACAGCACTGATGTGGATGTCGGAGTATGCGTGTTCTTAACGGATGATGGGGTCGTGGTTCATTCCGAGGGGAGAACAAATGAATGACTGGTTCGTCTAACCTTCCAGTGATGATGTCACCTGGCTCATGACTTGCAATTAATCCAGAGCAGCGCAGGAAGGTGTACTTAATGCAATAGAGGAACAGGATGATGGCCCCAGTATAATTTTATAATGATGAATCTCGCTCTTGATCCAACATCCGAAATGAAGGTTTGACCAAAAATGGGGGCAAGCAAAATCCTCACTCAACCTTTGGAGGATTTTTTTCTCTGCTAAATAATGAATCATACTTTAATGAGGCTGTCCCTGTCAGTTGAACTTAGAGAGTAGACCTACATGGCAATTATTAAAGTTGTGACCTGCAAAATTTCATCATTATAAATAAATATATATAATAATGACATAGATAGCGGTGCTTAACGTGGGGCAGGATTCCGTGCCTAGTGAGGCAAATAAAATGTTTTCAAAAAGAAAAGAGAAAAAAAAGCTACCACAAAACGTATCAATTTTATTTGTACGAATTGGCACAGCATCGGATCATTGGGAATACAGTGCAGTTACACTGTGTTATGTGTTCTAGACTTGTCCAGCCATCTTGTCAAATGCATATTTTGTTTCTTGAAGTGGTTGTAGTACTGCAGCAGCAATGAGTGGGGTCATAGCCGAAAATGTAATTCTCCTCCTCCTGCTGGGAACATACAAAGAACTGCGTGAACAATTATATCCACAAAGGCTGATCAGCACCAATTCAAATGTCCTATTAGAGCACAAAAAAAAAAGGATTTATACTTTTCTTAATGACTGCACCAGTGAGTTTGGCTTAACTGTAGAGTTGTAGAGTTGAGTTTGAGAGGGAGAGATACAAACTTCTGCCATGTTCTTCTCATCTGTCAAACATTCAAAGTCATTGCATAGCCATTTTTCAGCACAATGAATAATAACTGTATAGTTCAACATGGATCTATTGCACAGGTCCTGATTTACAACCATTGATTGAGGCATAAGACTGCACGATACATATATAATAGACATCAAGTCAGCCCGGGCCTTTTTGTAGAGGACTAGTTATGTCACCTCGGGCAAATGGAGGTGACATAACTAGTGTCTCATAGTGTCTCAGCCTCAAAGTGTTGTTTGGAGTGATATATTCCATGAAGTCTCTGTATCCTTGTCAGGGCAGTGGCAATCCCTGGATGGGTTGGAGGAGCGCATGACCTATGTGTTTAAAAAATCCAAGGTTTTCCTCAGGACAAATCCCCCCCTCCACTTTCTCCCCAATTCCTCTCCCTCCTCGTCATAGTCTCCTCTCACACCTCATTTGCCAGGAATAAGTCATTGAATGCATTGCATTTGTAGAATGGCCCAATGGGTGACAGGGTGTTGAAGGTGTCCAAAGCCAGTCCAAAGGGGGTTGGGTGGTGTATGAGGCCACAGTAATGTTCTGAATTACTGCCCTGAATTACCCTGTGGACGGCCGGCAGTGGAGAGGTGATGGTGGTGGCGAGGGAGGGAGGAGAGGAGAGGTGAAAGACACCCCTAGGCAAAATTAGGCTTGTTGAACCACTCAATCACCCCACATTACCATTCAAAAAAAGTGAAAACGCACACATCTCAGCGCTGCAGATACGCCACTGCTCAGCAATTAAAGGCAGGCCACCGGATCGCTGACAAACTGCTGCTTGCTGTCTCTCTCTCCCTCTCACCCTGTGTCTTCTTCACCCTCTCTTCCTCACTCCCGGCTGCTGTTTCCCTTGACGCTATTTACTTCAGTTTTCCTTTTCTTTCTTATTTTTACTCACACACTCAAAACACTCACAGCCAAAGCCTGCATCCCTGGCAATTTACAGTGAGTGTAGAATCAAGCGTATACTTTTGTGAATTCCCATAAAAAACCAGCCAATCTACAGTCACTGTGACACGGTAAGCGTCTGACACAGGGCATGATGAAAAGCCTTAAGAAAAGAGAGGGGACATGTCTGTTTGTATACAGTGTAATAGGGCTTGGAGTGTTTATCCCTTGCTTTTCCTTGATTTCTGTGTGTCAAATGTTGTTGGCAGGTTCCAATGAAATGGGTAAGGGTTACATTTTAAAATCCATATTCCTCTTTCACACGATACTCAGGTGTGAGAGAGAAATCAATCAAACAAAGACATTGCTATTATTCAAATAAACGTTGGTGTACACAAGCAGAAGATACCAGTACCTCTTCTATAAGAGAAATATCTGAACTTGGACACCTATGATTTGCTCCACCCATAAAGGTTTTGTCTGTGGAACTGGACACTCACATGATTCTGTTGTTAACGTTGATAATTACCTGCGTTGCTCTTGGGATAGTTTCACAAGACACCATATTGAAATAGTGCTTTCATTGCATGTAAGTAATGGTGTCTTGCTGAGTGGTGGGTGTTTGTTCTTTTTATGAATAATTTGATTGGCCGTCTTTGACCGTCTCAATTGACACTGGTTTGTTCTATAAGTTCCTGTTGGACTTGGGTCATAATCATATTTGCAATCGTTTTTCATTCTATGAGATAACATATTTTCTTAATGCAAGACTCCATCCTTCATGGTCTTTATCGATGTTATTCCAGTTTGGTTATTTCTCAAACTCCCATAATCGCTATATTGTAAACAATCACTATTGTATGGTATAGCTATTGTACTATCTATTGTACTACTCAATATTGGCCCAGGCGTCTCCACATTCTGTGCCCGTGGGACTCACTTCTACTCTAATTCCTTGGGGAGGGAGGCGTCTTTTGTAAACACAGTTGACGTTTTCTCCCAGCGCTTTCAGGCGGTGAGAATGTGCTGTCCATCTTCCCCATATGAACAATACACTTCCAGCATACACACCTCTCCTTGGCACTCATCTCTGGATGCTGCAGTGTGATTTATACTCACTCCCTTCCTTCCTCCTCGTACTTTTAGACACCATTTCTCCTCCACAAACTGTACCGCGTTCTCTCGTGGCCCACGCATCCAGTGACTGTGCCTCGTGCCCCGGGAGAAATACAGCGTAAACTTCTCCAACTCCACTTATAGTAAATTAATTTAGAGAAAAATATATATGGTCTATACAGTCTGTCAGGTGGGATGTTACCAATGGCTGTGGAAGTGGAATGGCTGTCAATCGAAAAGGCTGGGTGAATTTGGAAGTCAAATATGATGCATTATTAGAGCTCCTAATCTGAAGTTGTGGCAGGAAAGACAGAAAGGGGATGTTAGGGACTCTGGGCAAACAGTGCTGTCACGCGTCTGTGACAAAATGTAATGGAGTGTTATTGACTGAGTAGTGAATGAAGTTAGTACCGCGGTCCTCCTCCCTGGTGCACTGGTAATGGAATGTGTTGTGCAAAAGGCCCCAGTTCAGCTCTCATGTTTTTATTCATTTTCTACTAATCTCCCTGCGTATGGCAGCACTTGCTCTGTTTACAAAAGGCAAAGATTGCAGCAGGAGAAATAAGAAGGACAAAATCTGTTTGATGTATATTCACCGAAAAATTATCTGAGCATATTCATACATATGCAAACACACACAGAAACACACACACACAGAGAGTGACGATAGATCGCACGTTTTCCCGTGATTGGAAAGAAACATCCTGCAACAGCTACTGAAACACTGTACATCAGTGTTCTCTCCTTAATGATAATTTCCTGCCAGCAGTGATTGGGAAGAGAAGAGGTACTACGTACAGTGGTTGCAGAGGAGAGAAGTACTACACACTTCATACCACTTTAAAAAGCCTGATCTCGTTCGGCATTGGTTAAAGGTACAGTACCACGTGTTGAACGAACACAACTTCGCCCCACAAATCGTGAGCCCTTTTATCTGGGACTGGGTGCAGCCATTGGAGACAACTTGATGTGGTTGGGAGATCTCTGCTAAACCAAAACAACATAACATTTATTTTATTTGAGGTTTGAAATCATTAAAATATCTTGCTAACATTAAAACAACAATAAACAGCTGATATTATTGAATTGTCATTGATTGATCATTTAAAAACCTTTGGCTTGGGGTGCTGGGTGGGCAAGTTTCATTTTAACAGCACTATATGTAAATACTTAGCCTTTTTCCTCTGAATATCTTGTAGAGTAATGATACTGCTTACAAAGGATAAACAATTTTCCAGCTAACCCAAACCCATGCTGTAATCCAAGCGGTTAATCATGTCATGGTTGCATATGGTATTGTTTCCACCTGAAGTACTTTTTAAACCCTTAGGCTCCAACCATATTATTTCCGGCACTGCCGCTAAGCATGAAGGGACAACAATCAGCGGAAGACCTCTGGGAAATCTTCCTTATGCATTTTCAATGGTTAGACTTGTTGCGATTTGTCATTGTTTGAGCCCGATCTTATTTTGCCCTGTTCTCCTCGAATGTCAAATGTCTTGGTTGACCAACATTTTGTTTTGGAATTTGCTTTGATCAAAATGTCATCCTGTCTATTCCACCAGAATCCAGCTTGATCAACTTTGGAGCTGATTACAAATTTCAGCAAAAAAAAACAACCCTAATTTCATTACAAAACTTTGGCGGAGAATACTCTTTGATTCAAAGTCGAAACCCGACAGTTTTAAAAATAACGTCAACATGGCATAGTGCATGCACCTTTCTTTGATCGTTTCCAATGACGAGAGAGCGTATTTGGACGCCTGCGGACACAGGGACAAAAACTTGAAGGCTTTCAGGGTTTCAGGTTTATAATTTCTGAATTTCTTTGTCAACCCAACACATAATCTCCCGATGGTTCCACTAACGATTCTCCCCCACCAGTGTGGCATGAATCATAGTTTCTGGCACTACTATCAGTCTGTCCCCCATCCCAAAAGTGCTGACACCTAAGGATTGTTATTGCATGTTTTCCCTGTAATGAGATCGTCGTCAGGATACAGATCCTTAAAAGTGTCAGTGCAGGCTTCACCGAAAAAAGGAGATTCTACTACAATAGCTCATAACCTTTTTTATTTTTTTCTCTACGTTGCCTCTCAAATCTCCGCCAGGGAGAACTTGACAAGGGGGGGGAACAAGTGGATATGGAGTACAATAGCTGGCGCTAGACAAAAGCAGTGTGATTAAAGCATATTCCTCTCGTAGAGGGGGAAAAGGAGAGAGAGCAGGTGTTCCTATTGAAACACAAAAGGGACTTTTCTTTTATTTCTAATGTCATCAGATTGCTTTAATACATTAAGCCACGTTGAAATATTCAGCCACTTATCCCACCACCACTCCTTCCCAGCGGCTGCTCTCCCTCTAATCTGTCACTATGCTCCCCACTGGAGTTGGTGTGCCTATAAACCTGGCAGCATCATCCAAGCACCATGAATACTTTATCAGGCTAATAAAACATGTATTTATTGCAACAGAAGTGCGGGAAATGAGGCCGTTGGTGGCATAGTCCTGACCACTGAACTCTCATAATTATATATACCCACTAATCCGAGCCTCATTAAAGATAGAGTAGGAAAGTCACAGCCGCACGGCGCCGCAATACTACATGGAACGGTTAACAGAGCGTGACCCGAGCTAGGAGATAATTCTTCATTTATTGTTTTTGCTGTTTATTTTTGGCCCCGGAGGATACTCCAATGTTTCCAATATTCATAATGTCTTGGAATACAATTATTCAAGGATTTAGTTTTTATGTGCGTTGTGCGCACATGAAAAGTTGTGCAGGACATATTCCATGGAACCATAAAAAAAACAAAAAAAATTTATGTTCACTTAGGTTAGAGGAGTCCATATGCTCGTCTGCATACATCCGTTACCCGATGCTGTCCGCGGGATAGCAAAAGGGTAAATGAACACGGAATCCAGTCATTTATTTTTCTCAATACCCCTCCCCCTCTCCATTTATCAAGTGTTATGGTCTGGTGCTGAAATTAAATAGATTATTTCGACATGCCTATTAAATATCAGCCGCCAAGCATTCAGAGAGGCAGAGCATGAAACACAAAAGGCCACCGTTAATGATGTCAATGAAATGAATGGGAGCACACGCACATAAAAAAAAAGAAATGCCGGGAAGATCGAGGTCTCTGTTAATGGCGGAGACGGAGGTCTCTGTTATTGGGAGATATCAAAATACTTCATCCATTTCTCTGCTAGTGCTTTTCTGGTAAAACAACCAGAAAAAGTATGCAGCACATCCATCTGTGCACTCCCTATTTCAACAGAAGATGGGAGGGAAAACCAAGATAATAAAGGCCCCGGGTGATTACTCTAGTGAAAGAGGAAAATGCCTTGAGCAATGAAATCTATTTCCGTTCATAACACAATCAGCTTGAAAAAAGAAAATCACTGTACATATCATATATGTTAATACCGTGCTATTGATGATTGATGGTTGGTATCTGGATTCCCTTGAAATAACTTTATGAGATATTACTTTTTATTACGCGTTTCGTTAAATGTCGGCCGGGTAATAATTCGAACCTTCATGAACTTAGAACCGTGGGTGAAAACCAAGTACAACTCGTGATTGCTTCATCCGTATAACTATCTATGACATGTCCTATGACACATTATGAGAAAACATATCTGTGGCATATGGGTTATAGGTTTATATATGTTTATATATATATATATATATATATATATATGGTGGTTGACTTTAAGAAAAAGGCAAGAGTCTGCCCTTTGTTTCTCGCCTTTTTTGAAGTTGAAGACTTTAATGCTTTTTTTTTATAAGACGTTTTCCTCGACATAACCTCACTTTAAAATTCCGCAGTGAGAATGTTTTTCTTTAAATAGCCCTTTATAAGAATAGCCTCTATAAAAAATAATAGACAAAGTAGGCTAGTCCTCTCTCACTCTCTCTCTTGCTCTCTCTCGCTCTCGCTCTCTTCGTTTCATGGGCTGTTGTCGCCAGGGCTCATTTGCAACCATGAAATACATTATGCTTCTGGAAACAGTCAGGGGCCGCACACACTGAGATTAATACAACACTTTGCTTAAAATGAAAATGCTTAGAAGCACTGATGCCTCCCAGGGTGCCTGCGACGGTCATAACTCATCAGATGAGCCCTGGCTGAACGCTGTCTGGCTCCCCATTGGTTTAAACGTCCAACATGCACGCAGGAGGTAATAGGGTCATCCCCCCACAGCCAATCATGGAAGAGCTTCCAAATGGCGGACTTCAAACAGCAGGGATATATAGTGCCAGACACAAATGGTTTCCAAATAAGTTATGGTTTAATGGAATTGCATAGAAGCCAAGCAATTAGCAATTGGATCAAATTAGTACCAATTTAGTCTAACCCACTGAAGCCAAAGTGAGGAATGGTGATGTGTAGTTGGAGTTGAGTTGGGTTTCGTTACTCATCTCAGCCAGAAGTTAAAATTATTGATTTTTTTTATTCATAGAATAAATCAAAAAGCCACTGTCAATATCTCTGTAGCAAGCAGAATATACATCTAGAGACATTGGAAAGGTAAGCATTGGGTTAGGGTTATTTTCCTATATATCCATTCCATATATATATAATTCTAAATACCATTCTAAAAAGGATGAACTACCAATTTAAGTGTCTGTTGGGGCTAAAGACAAGTGTACCAATTTGGCCCAAAGAATGAATAGGGAATAAGGGAAGTAAATTAGGGCCCAGATAATTTGCTCTATCTTGTATTCTCCATAGTACTGTTTCTCAGTAAGACAGACACAGAGGACTTCTCGCAGGTCAACATTAGCTATTATTGATGAAGGATGCAGTGTGTGTGTGGGTGTGCGGGAGGGGGGGGGGGAATGGCAGTACTAGAGTAGATGAGCTTTAATTAACAGGGATTTCTTCTGACCACTTTTAATAGAGAGTAAAGCCAGCTCAAGATGCAAAATGCAGGAGGTGGATTGGACTGAAATCACATTTCCGAGAACTCATTTGATCGGGGGAGGGATATTCTGTCTTATACATTCACCTTCTGTTACGGGTAAATCGCAAGGCGAATCCATTAGATATGTTTGTTTTGTATTACTTCACCCTCCCCACTTTATGAATATGACGTGCAGTGAAGGAACCACTCCAGCAGCACAAATATGGTGATATTTATCAAACAGCAGGGTAGCTTCACTGGATTTTCTGTCTCTTTCTCGATTTCTATGGAGGTTTATCTGATTAAAACGGATTATCTTAGGTCTTTAAAAGTTAAATATAAATACAAACACAGTAAGATTGCATCTAGTATCAGCCTCTGTTTGTGGTACATTATGTGACGCAAAATCAACACTCTATGATTAGTCGTCCCACATGTCAATCAAAATTCCTCTTGCTGTCAAGTAGGTGGCTTTTGACAAAGTAGGCAATGCTATGTCCCAGACTTTACATATGAAAAGGCTGGCTCTGCAAGACCAGTGGCAACTAAATTACTTATCTGGGTAATGTGTGATTTTTAAACTATGTTAAGAAAACTGCAAGAGGTAGGCCAACGTCAAGAGTGAGTGAAAAAAACAAATCCTTGAATGTATCCACTAATCAGAAGCCATGTTTCATATATCTAATCAGCATATACGTTTGACATATCCAATCAGGAAGAGCCATTTAAAGATGAGTATCAGCATGAGGATGAAGAAGTGTGTTTAGTTAGGAAATACATTGCCATTAGTGATTTTCAAGTCGGACCGTTCATTTGCGCAGAGAAATAATCCATGTCTAATACGCTTTTGCATATAATGGGTGATATACGGTGACACAGTGAAGAGAAGTTTAAGTAGAAAAGTAGACAAACAGTACACGGTATCGTGAAGAAACAACGTGTCTGTGGATCTACTTTAGTGCACACAACTAAACATCCCCTAGAAAAAGTGTCCCTATAAAGTGATGAACAAAATCCAAACAATCCACTTCCAGATATGGATTGTACGTACCGGATAACAGAAGTACAGCGCATGTGCAAATCCAAGAACAAATTATCGATCCACTCGCAGACACGAATCGTACGATCATACAAAAGATTTGTTATTTTTGAAGGAATCGTTCATCACTTTTGAAAAATAAATGGAGTTGAATTAATCTTAATGGTTAGAATTGATATGCACCCTGCCCTTATTAATGGTTATTAGTGGTCCCCAATTTAATGTAACTTCATTAACTGTAAACGCTAGCAACTTTTACTGCTGATGTTTAACAAAGTATAACAAGTGGCAAGAGTTACTGATGTTACATGAGGTTGCATAAAGTTGTTGATTATTAATATATATTTGTACTATAATACAGTATTATAATACTTCTAGTATTTTGTATGATTCCCATAAAACATTTTATGATTGATTTATATATTTTATTATTTCAGAACTTTATCTATTTCAAATGTACCTTGTGTTTTCAATCTCTTTCCTTCCTCTCTCTCTCTTTGCAATCAATGGAAAATATAGTAAAGACATGTAATCTTGAACCCAAAAAGTTGCCTTAGTGTCATGATCCGTCCCTGGTTTTCACATTCACCTGTCTGTCACTCTGTCCTTCCCTAATTAACCCAACCACCTTCACCTGTGTGCTCCCTATATTAGTCCTCTCCTCCCAATCATTCCCTGCCAGATTGTCTCCAGAGTTTCTCAGAGCTATCCCGCGACTTGATTCCTGATACTTCTCCGATCCTGCCAGTTGCCGATCCCTGACTGTCTGACTATCCTGCCTGCTGCCCAGCCCCTGCTGGTCTGTCTGCTCTTCTGTCCCCGGCTCTTGACCCACCAGTCTGCCCTCCCGTTGCCGACCTCTGCCTGTCTGACTACTCCGCCTGCCGTAGAGTCCCTATCGGTTGG
>JAOSLM010000133.1:2938066-2952617 GCA_025629765.1 Eleginus gracilis
ACGTATACGTACGTACGTACTAGTGCACACACGCACGCATACTAGCACACACACGTTCTAACACACACATACACATACTAGCACACACACGTTCTAACACACACATACACATACTAGCACACACACACAAAATGCCACATCTATGAACTACTGTTTTTTTTTTCTTGTGGTTATGTAGAAATGAAACAAAGAAAAAAGTTTGAATTTATTAAATAAGAGTTAACCCCATCTAAAATCCATCTAAATATATTAGTGTGTTTGTATTGACATGGATGAGTTTGTGGATGAATCTGTCTTCATGTGTCCGCTTTCTTCTTTCTCTTCAGAGGATGACGAAGACGAGGAAGAGGAGGAGGATGAGCTGAAGGATCGGGGCCGGCCCAGATGGGAGCTCTGGCTGAATGTGGAGTCTTCCAGGGAGGCAACTCATTGGCTGCCCTGGAGGCCAGACAAGGGCCAATCAGTGGAGGACTGCGAAGACCCAGACAGACAGGTTAGCGGGCTGAATTTAAGCATCATAAAAGATTATTATGCCAACGTTAACCATTTTTTTGCTGAAAAATGATTGTTCTCATACTGTTTTCTTTGAACACCAGTGATTTAGACATTTTAATTGTAATTAAAACTGGCACCTATTCCACCTGACACAAGAGTTACAAAAATAAAAACTGAATCCCCTCTCTGACCTCGTCTCTCCATCCATTCCTAGGTGTTGTTTGACGACATCGGGCCCTCGTTGATCCACCTGGCCTCCCCAGAGCTCCAGCTCCGTCTGCTCCTCTCCTTCCTGTCCTTCATGGGGATGCCTGTGGACTCTGTGCTCCTCGGCGCCCCCTATCAGAGCAGCATGCTGCTGGAGGACCTCACTCTGCTCACACAGGGTACAACAAAGTCCCCTTTATTCAATTGAAGCCAATGGAGGGTTGTTATGGTGGCTTCCTAGTCGCTAAGTGTCAATGGAGGTCACTTAAAAGGTCAACATTGGGGGCCAAGGAGAGAGATGAGGAGTAATAGTGGGCTCATTAGAAACAGAAAGATTGGGAGCTTATCTGCAGACACATCTTCACATACAGGGACTAAATGGCGTCCATGGCACTGACTTATTCATTAATTTGTTGTTTGCTTAAAGTGTATGGGATAGCTAGAATGGTGTGCATATGCGTGTGTCTGTGTGTATGTATCTGTATATGTAGGATACTGTATACAGCCTTCACTAGTATGTACATTAATATGTTGCATTGCACTCTTCGGACATTCGCCAGTGATGTCATTTTAGGACTAGACTGTTACCATATTACCATATGAATCAAACAAAACATAACCCACCAACTCTTCCCAATGTCCGTCTCCCCCAAGGCAACGACCTCCAGCGACCTCTGAGCGGCTACGACCTCCAGAACATGGGGGTCCACACGGTGGGTCACATGAGCACGCTGCAGGGATCAAGGAAGTGGGCGGGGCTTGGGAAGCAAGGGGAAGAGTTCCTCACCAACGCCTTCCATTTGCTCCTCCCACAACTGGCCCCGCCCCAACGGGCGGCCCTGTCACTCTGCTGGATACGCTACGAGAAACTCAAGGTAGGACGCCGAACAACTTGATATCTCAAGGTTATCGTCGCTGACATTTGCCTTGCGTGATTAAATTGAATCACCCTTGTTAACATGTGATATCATGGGGAAATGCTCTGGGTTTTCAGTGTGGATTTGAGGAAATAATATGACCAACAGGAAGTGAGGCACTTAAAATATTATTATTGAGATATCTTTATCACAGTAACATATATTTTGAAATACAAAGAAAATGGCACAAAAGTTCAAATCATCATCAAGTCGTATCATCCATCTCGGGACAAAACCAAAGCTTGAACACATATAGTTTAATACTAGTAATACTAAGCGTGGGTGTGTGTGTGTATGAACATGTGCGGTGCATGTGTGTGTCCTCCTGTCAGGTGCTGCGCTGTCTCTGCGGCGGCAGCAAGAAGCGCCTGCGCTCCCAGGGCAAGAGCAGCAAGCGAGTGGCCAAGCGGCTGCTCAAGGAGCCCGACAACCGTTCCACCCTGGCACTTTGGCGGGAGTACGGCCACATCGAGTGGCTCCTGGGCAACGCCGACGACGCTCGCAAGGTGTTCTCCACCGCCACCGCCATGGGAGGAGCCAAGGGCCTGAGCTGCCCCGCCCTCTGCGACCTTTGCCTGCTGTGGGCCCAGCTGGAGTGCGAGGAGGGTGCCGGGGAGGGGAGGAAGGGCGGCCCCGGGGAAGCGACCTCCTCCCCGGCCGTGGGCGTCCTCACCCGGCTGGCAGAGGGGTCCGCCTCCGGGGCCACGCCACCGACCCCGATGTCGGTGCTGAAGGCCAGGAGGACTTATGACCAGGCCCTGACGGACCGTCTGTCTGCCCTGGAGAAAGACCTCCATAAGTGGGGAGAGAGCAAGAAAGGTGGGTCTCTGTCAGGCATCCCTTTATGCTGGAACATGAACAAAGTTGTTATGTACGTTGTTCCAATGCCTATTTGTTATCAAATAGGATAATGAGGAGATTGGAGAATACCGATTTCTTTATGTTTAATGTTTATATTTTGATTAATTCTAGGAGACGGACCGAAGCTAAGAGGCCTGGTGGGCTGTTACGCTTTGTACCAACATCTGACTGTCGGCGTGCAGGCGACCAACGTGGTCTACAGCCAAGCTCGGGGGGGCATGGAGGGGCTCCACCGGGCGCTGACCTCTGATAAACACGCCGACGCCAGTGGGGGTCCAGGCGCCACCAGCACAGAGGCTAGCATACTCTGCGCCAAGAGGCTGGCGTTTGAGTGTGAGGCGTTGGCCGTTCAGCAGACGGCGCTGCTAAGATACCACCTCAGCACCAGCGTGTTTCCCCTGGCGACGCTGAGACACGCACTCACCTCGTCGCTCTCCGTGTGGCCCCAGAGCGCCCCCCTCTGGACCGTTTACTTACAGGTACCGTCGGGCAGGAAACTCTTGTCCAAGTGTTTGTTTCTCAAAATGAGTGTAATATACTAATAACGGAACGCTGTGTGTGTTGGTCTTTCAGGTGGAGAACCGCTATCACAGCGCAGGACGGGCACGCCGCTTCTTTCACTCAGTGACCCGGGGATGCAAGGACATCGTGCCACGCCTCTTTGCTATTGTTGCCGAGCAACAAAGGAAGCAGCTGGTAGACGCGACCCAGCGGTAAGAGAAGCTGCTGTCCCCGTGTCATTTATCTGAGACACTACTGTTTGGTAGGTATCGTTTTTGCAGCATATAAGAGGAGCTGCACAGGGGACCCTCGGGTAGGGTTTTTCCTGCAAAGAACATAAATGTGACCAACAAGATGTGGTACACACTATTGGGAACATCGAGACATCAGATCAGGAAGTAAAGAGAAAGAGGATGTTATTACGACTCTGTCATGGAGTACTAAATGGTATATTGAACAAGTCACTAATAAAGTGACGATGAGTGAATTCACTTTTCTTTGTTAAATATGCTTCCTAGCTCTTCTAATGTCAAATACAGTGCTCCAATGTTTGGTGTTGGATAGTGGCTGCAATGGTAGTGGCTCAGACACAACAAGGTTGAAATAAAATGCTTTATGCCAGAAGCAACGTGGAGTGATTGTGCTTGGAAGGCAGTGGGATTTAATTTAATTGAAACAGGTTTCAATTAAATGTGTTGTTTCCTGCAAGTAGATAATAATGTATTATAATAGTAAATAATTAATCTACCCCCACACCAGTTTAATTTAGATTTTCTTTAACCGATTAGTATGTAAATAAATATCATGAGTATCTATCCATCGCCTAACGAGGCCACACAATGTTGATTTAGACTATGGACAACTTTCAAAAGCCCTTGCAATTGCAGCATTATGAATGTTCCCAACTGGGTGTGAATGTTATACTAATTATTTATCTTTCAATTGTCTGCCTGTAGGTCTGAATCTCATGATGGTGCTCTACCCATCTTGTCAGAAAATGGCCTTGGTAACCGTATCCGGGGCCTGTTTGGAAACGCCCTTCTTAGTGAGACGGGTGCCCACTGTCCTCTACTCTGGCGGATGTATATGCACTTCCTGGTGAGGCAGGAGGCTGTGGAAACCAACAAAATGTGTACTATTGGCGGCATGTGACTCAGGAGGTTGATTGGTAACCGGAAGGTTGCTAGTTCGACCCCCGGCTCCTCCTGACTGGAATGTTAGAATAACAATCAAATCATACCAGTAACAATCAAATGAGAACTAAATGATGGTTGATGACTTCAAAATGTACTGCTATTTGTTACGGAACACATTTCTAGTCTAGTCTAGGGGGGACATGGAATATGATGATGATGTGCATATGTATGCCTGCAGGTATCAGAGGGTAAGCTGGACAATGCCAAAGCGATCTTCTACAAGGCCTTGCAGAACGTTCCCTGGTCTAAGGTGACACACACACACCGTACTATACTATGTTTACAGATTATAGACGCTGCCTACATTTTCAGCTCTCTATATTTGTATGCGACTATTGACTTAAATTAGTGTGTTATCTTTGGCTGTTTTGTATTTACATACATACACTATGAGTGCTGCTTTGTGTCTAAGTGTAACACACACATTTGCTGCTGTGTATGGCATGCATTTACATATTTTGTGAGGGCATTCAGTCGTTCTTGCTCATTAATGTGTTTGCATTGTGACCAGGGTTTGTACATGGACGCAGTGCAGCTGTTCCCGGGACACCTACAGGAGTTTGTGGACCTCATGACGGAGAAGGAACTGCGTCTCAGACTGCCCCTAGAGGAGTTGGATATACTACTTGAAGATTGAATGAACAAGCAGACATTCATGTGAACAAAATGTATTCTTATTCATTCTTAGCCTAAAAATAATTTGAGTTTTTTTCATGCATATAGGTACATCATATATACTTTTTGAGAATTGGAATAAAAAGTGTTTTTTTAGAACTGGTGTTTCCTTTTGTATATTCGTTCTGTTAAACCAGGTATGTATGGACAAAATAAGCAAACGGTACTCAAATGTAATGTTAGATGGTCTAGATGAAATTAACATAACATTAACTCAAATAAATGTATAAATAAAAAGAATTAAAAAATAAACGAAGACGAAAAAAGCAGAAATATATTTTAAATAATTTAAATGTTCCACAAAACGTTGTGAACGCCAATTATTCGACTTTTAAGTAACAGGTACGCGTTTGATGTGATGAAGTCCCTCCCACTTGTGAAGTAGGAACAGACGGAGTCGTCTGGAAATAAAGTATTAGTCATGTATTATTATAATCAGGCAAATCTCGTTATGAAGTATCCGTCCACTCATCTGTCTCATCATTTACATAGCGCCATGTCTTGACGCATTGCAGATCCTGTGTAGCCAATCTTGCGCGGCTGTACAGTGTGTCGAATATTGCAGGTCTACTCTATCCAATCAGCAAGCTCGTCTCAAAATGAATTGCACTTCCCTATAACAGAGTCGAAATGAGAAGCCGGTCGGCAAAAGCCGTATCCTTCCGCTTCCATAAAGGTCTGCAGCGCTTCTGAGTTCACGCTCGGAATAAAATCTGGAATCGGGTGGCTTTAACTATGTCCCCCCCAGGCAATAATGTACATCATTGTTGCGCCTATTTGTTAACAATGAAGTGATAGCTGTGCAAATAAGTGCCTTATTTGAGCTTTTGTAAGGGTAGTTCTGTTGTTAGTTACACTGCTAATAAGCTACATTTTTTGATTAACAGACACGAAAAAAAAAGTTATCGGAATTGTTTTGAAATTAAGTAAAA
Organism: Eleginus gracilis; assembly: GCA_025629765.1. Lineage (NCBI taxonomy): Eukaryota > Metazoa > Chordata > Actinopteri > Gadiformes > Gadidae > Eleginus > Eleginus gracilis. Next base: position 2,943,851 of record JAOSLM010000133.1, read on the forward strand.
TCTGACTTTAAGATCAAAGCTATTGAACAGATTTACAATTTACATTGAAGACATAACTTCTTAATCTACTTCGATTCATATTTTCATGTGTATATATAAATACAATACTTATTAGTTGGCATGACAAAAAGCTGCATTTGTAATAATAAAATGTGTGGATGTGCTGTTTTTTTCTACTTTCTATTGAGTTCATTTATGATCTTTGCATGATTCTATTTTCGCTTCCGTGGTATCTATGTACTTACATGCAAGTGCAGATGTATGAGTATGTTGCCTTATACCTGCATGTTTGCACCTGTGAGTACTACCACAGAAATATGTTGGTATGGCGATATGGCAGACACCTAGAAAAGAAGGTGCGGGAGTCAGTGACCTGGGCACTTTTCATCTGTGCGGAGGAATACGCGAATACTCGAGTCGTGGTTCTCCCCTAACCCAGCCTTGCAGCTCAGTGGCGACCGTCCATTTCCTCTACGCCTAGCATTAGCCAACAAGCACTACCTGCGCAAACAAACATGGTGAGTGTTCCTTCGAAGATTTTTGAGATATGCATATTTGTGTAATCATACTTAAATCCTCAATATAATCCTGTATTTGACAGGCTTTAGGTTCTAGCTCAGAATACGTAATTCATTCTGTTACAGAGCCTTTGTGTATGAGATTGATCCAGTCAAGATTTTAGCTAGCTAGCTAGCAACTCGGAAACATGGGCGGGTAGGCGTAACGAACTTGGTTGTAGTCGTGTTTCTGTGACTAGCTCGATCGATCTTAAATAGCCATCCCTACCTGTACCCTATTTGTTTTGCATTTTGTTACATTTTATATTGACAAATTGAGCAATGCCGGTTACAAATGTAAGTAGGGTTGGTTTTGCTAACGGCGAGCCGGCTGACAGCTAATGTTAGTAGCCTCAAAGCAAGACGAACCATTGACCGTGATCTGGCATAGTATGCACAGTATGAGGCAGTATGAGGTCTCTATAGTCTGAGGTCTGTACAGTATGAGGCATTATGAAGTCTGTTCAGTATGAGATCTGCAATCTGAGGTCTTTACAGTATGAGGTCTCTATAGTTTGAGGTCTGTACAGTATGAGGCATTATGAAGTCTGTTCAGTATGAGATCTGCACATTGAGGTCTTTACAGTATGAGGTCTCTATAGTCTGAGGTCTGTACAGTATGAGGCATTATGAAGTCTGTACAGTATGATATCTGCAAACGGAGGTCTGCATAGTGTTTGACACTATGAGGTCTGCACACTGAGGTCTCCACACTATGAGGTCTGCACATGGGGCATGATGCTGCAATTCACCAGTGCATAACACCAGTGCAAAACTTGAATCATAGAATCAGATAAACATATTTTTACATTGCGTCAACACACCCGACACATTGCCAAACACCCATGTGTGATTGTTATCAGGTGTGCTGGTAACTCAGTCTTCCATGGAAAACAAGAGAGAATACCGGTGCCTTTTTCTATTGTTCAGAAGAGAAGCTAAAATCCTCCACTGTGTTATCAGTGACATTCCCGATAGTTAAAACTAACAGGAAACTAGAACCACACTGCAGATAAGATCCACAATGACCCAGGAATAAAATTATCATTGATGTAATTAAAGGGTGATTTACTTGCAGAATCAAGGGTGCTTTACTAGGGACTGACATTGACGTTTAGATTAATCTGGGATAGGATAAGTACTTTCATTTTGCTTTGTTTCATATGAAGACCCACTAAATAAAATGTTACATTTTACTTGGGGAAAAAAAAAGGTCTGATCACTATTGTTCTTGCGTGAACAAGTAGTCATCATTTATATTATTGCTTCTGCTCACCTTTATGCAAAATAGGGGTGGACATATCAGTGATGTTTTGACCCATTTTGTTTTGTTAAATGGTTTACATATGACCAAACCTGAATGGTACTGTCCTGTGGTCGGTCCTGTGCCTGTTACCTGTTACACCGGTAATACCCAAGAAACAAGCTGTATGCTGTTTCTTAATATCTTTTAAATGTCCAGAGTACCTCCTTCACAAATCTAGGCTCTTGGCTAGTTTAGTCTCGAGTCTGAAAGGGAGAAGTATATGCGTACACATCAGTTTAGGTAATGCACACTGTTGTATCGGTCTTCAAAATTCACTACTGCATGGTTAAGTCGGCAGCAGTTTATTCCTATTTATATCCACCCCAAGGTTTGTAACTATGTATTTGCATCAAAGAAGACTTAATGGGATTTTTGTAGCTCATGGGAATTCACAACAGTAAAAAACATGTTGCCTAGCAATATACTGCACTAAGTTACCCGCAGTGGTTGTTTTGTTGTAAAATCAGGAAGCGCTAACAAAAACCACGGAGGTCAGGGCTGTGCTTGGTGGACTTGAAGAAGTGAGATTGTATTTTTTGATAATTGGTTAACATGTCCAACAGTTTGGGCCACACCCGAGTTTGATTGCTGCATTCACCAGAGCAAAACTGAACCATAGCACAGGTTCAACCGTACCAGGGTGAGATGAAGGACGGAGAGCACCCGAGGCACCTCACCTGGGACATAACTTGGTTACCGAAAATTAAGGGGTTGTCTTTCGATGAAGGAAACTCGTATACAGATCTTTTCTGGATGGAGCCTAATGTTAAACAGACACATTGTAGAGGACTACAGTGCTATATTGAAGGGAAACTAACAGGAAAAAGAAGATAAGATGGTGAAGGCAGTGAATAATACTGACTCCTTTTCTCCACTACTTGTGGATTTGCACTGGTTCAACAGTGCATAGCATAGTTACAACACAAAGCAGGCTATGGGTTCACCAGCCTTACGACATCTTGCTGGTAAACCTACAGACCATTCTTTAATTGGGTTTTAATCACTGCAAAATCAACAATTCTCTTTAGGATTTTCAGCTTGTTTGTTAACCCAGGGTTCTGTGTTATTTGTGTTGAATTTCAAATAAGTATTTAATAATTCAAATTGTTTCTACTCAACCTATACCATGCCTGCAGGCACCCTTAGTACAATCATCTAGAATTAATTCTCTCCAGCCTCATTGTTTTATTAGTTCCCTATTGGCACGCCAATTGCACTGGTTGTCAAAAACATCCATGGCAGATATATTATTGTTGGCACACACACCTTGGGAGGAGGGGGTGAGAGATGGGCTTAGCCAAGCCAGCTGAGACTATACCCTTCTGAACCATGGTGTCCCCAGCAGGGTTCAGATGACCGCTGTATGGCCGGTGCAAACTGATCCCCCCCCCCCTCCTCCCCCATGGAGATGGAACTCTAACTAGAAGTTGACAGGCCAAATAGCCTGACCACTGTTCTTCACATACTGTTCCTTAAATCAACTCCCCTGTGTGAGTGAAGGGACCCCCCTTGGCTTGGCTACGGTCTTTCAACACAGAAATCTGGCACTTTCAACAGGCCGTGTCAAAGGCTGCTAAACGATACCCGATTCCTAACGAGGACGGACACTGCAAAAGAGTGGGCAGACCTCTCACTTAGTCCATCCGTCTATGAGGGGGAAGGGGCAGACAGCTCAGCTTCTCGCTGTCAAACAGATGCTCGTTCTCGCCCACAATGCCATGGGCGAAGTAGAGGAGGTTCCCTCGGTGGCTGAAGCACAACCCAGATGGCCATAGTCTGGTCACGTACCCCCGGCATGCTGGAAGAAGGAAGGAGCCACAGAGACACTGGCAGCGATTAGGCAGACAGATTTAGTAGGAGACAGAAGGGGCCTACCGCCAGCAGAAGACCCAATCTTCATCCATCAATCTTGAGGTAAAGGGAGACAGCGGCGAGGGTCCATGGAATATAGATGTTTCCACGTTCGTCCATCCGTCTGTCCATCGAGTTCTGAAATTGACCTTTCCTTATCCACTTTACCATCTCCACTGGAAAAATAACAACATGCAAATTCTGACTTCTGCCCAACTGTCTTTCTGAAGAAAAGAGCCCGACCCTCCGTTGTGCAGATACGCATTGTTCCTTCAGCCATTCAAACCTACTTGGCCCGCTTCGCGTTTATATTTTTTCCTGGCCGGTACTCTCGTCTTCTGTGGCCCAATGCTGCCCAAGAAGGCGGCCATGTACCCGGGAGGAGGCAGTCTGGTGAGCCTGTCGTCCATGTACGACCTGCTGGACGAGCAGCAGTACTTCTACACCACGCTCATCCGACAGCAGGAGCGCAACTACAGGGCCTTCCTCCAGATGCTGGCCAACCGTATGGACGGCCGCATGGACGGCCTGGTCAAGGAGCTCCATGACCTGCGCAGCAGCCTGCAGGGGGTCCGGTCCGAGCTGCTGGAGGTGCGCAAGCAGGGAGCCCAGAACGCCAAGCGAGCAGAGTGCCTCGCCGAGGGCCTGGTGACGGTGCGGAAGGCACTGGAAGAGCCGAGGGCCGGGGCCAGTTTGCCCAACTGTGTGACGGGCAAGGGCGCAGGAGCAGGGGCCAGGGTGCTGAGGCTGGACGGGGGGACAGCCCGGAAGGGGGGACGTGACGGAGGGGCCAAAGGTCCAGAACCAAAAGCCATGAAGCTCATAGCTGATCTGACAGACATCTGCTTTGAGAACTTCAAGGTGGATCCCATTGTCTTTAACATTAGACGGAGATGCAAAGTCAGGACTCTTGTTTGTAACGTGGATCAGTGTCGCTATAATCTCCTGGTTGTGTTTTTGTTCCTTGGTGTGCGGTACTCTAGGTTGGGTTCTAGTACACAAAGTTGGTCTTAACTTTTAGCACCTGGCTAGTGTATAAGAAGCATTGTTTATTTCTGGATCTTATTGCAAGTGTTAAATATTCCAAGGAGAATAATGCATACATGTTTTTCTCTACCACTCCAGGCTGATCAACTAACAGAAGAGCAGATTGCTGGTAAGACATCACTCTGGCACACGCAGTCCATTATGGATCCAATTTACCGTAATATGCATGCAGAACTGGAATAGATTGTCTTAGATACTTCACTTGCTGCTCCTGCACATTGGTCTGCTCTTACCAGCCCATCATTCATCACCCTTTCTCCCCTCTCCCTGCCTCCATATATCCAGAGTTCAAGGAGGCTTTCTCCCTGTTCGATAAGGACGGTGACGGCACCATCACCACCAAGGAGCTGGGCACCGTCATGCGCTCTCTGGGGCAGAACCCCACTGAGGCCGAGCTGCAGGACATGATCAACGAGGTGGACGCCGACGGTATGACACCACCACACCAACCTTCCCCCTGTCCATCAGAGGAGAAGAGCTGGGATTAACGCTTGTTTTATTATACTCGTGTATCCCAGGTAACGGCACCATCGACTTCCCAGAGTTCCTGACCATGATGGCGAGGAAGATGAAGGACACAGACAGCGAGGAGGAGATCAGGGAGGCCTTCCGAGTGTTCGACAAGGTGTGTATAGCGTCCAATGTGTGGTCTGTTTTAGTTATGGCCATTGGGATTTTATATTCAACAACGTTTAAATGGGATTATGTGAAGTGGGTCTGTGTGCTTGACACCGTTATCCCCTCCCCCCAGGACGGCAACGGCTACATCAGTGCCGCGGAGCTGCGTCACGTGATGACCAACCTCGGGGAGAAGCTGACCGACGAGGAGGTGGATGAGATGATCAGGGAAGCTGACATCGATGGGGACGGACAAGTCAACTATGAAGGTGCCACACTTTAGCATAACTCCGGTCCATTGGTGCATTAGTACTGCTGCATGCCTTCTTTGACTGCAATGTGATCCGAGCGCATTGATGTGTGTGTGGAAGCGTGTCTTAATGGGTTTGGAGCATCCTGTTCCAGTTGAAACGTGTTCCTCCTGGCTTAACCCTGGAGTCTCATCCATGTCTGAAATATTGATATATGGAACATTAGTTTAGTTTTATGATGTGTAAATCGAGTAATCCCACTGCCAAGTATTGTAGCCGATGTCATGATTTGCTTTAACTTGCTGTTCTCATTTTGTTTGTTTCTGCAGAGTTTGTCCAGATGATGACTGCCAAATGAGCTGTCCCTCTTTTGAAGACAAAGAATCAGTCAAATGTTTCACTTACCTCTTATTGCAAAAATCTACATTTATTCATACTGTTTCTGTATAGAAAACTTAAAACTGAATGTTGGAAAACTGAAAATTCTGTCCATATAAGCAAGAAAAAAGTAAAACAAACAAAAAACATAGAGCCTAGGTCCCTCTCCTTCCAGTGGACCACCATTGGAACTTTCTTTCAGAAGCAAAGCTGATTTTGTAAGTCAAGAAAGTCGGTGAACTTGAAGTTCAACATACGACGGAACTTGAAGAATTTGAACTTGAAGAATTTGACTGAAAACACAGCCAAAGGTTTCGTTAAGCGAACGACTTTCATAGCTTGCTAAATTATCTTTTTAAATTGAGAAACATTTCTGTAATTTATAAGGGATCAAAATGATTTGTCCCCTGTTGACTGCTGTTAGCAATTCTTTCCAAAATAACGTCCAATAGGGCACAGCGGAAGAGTGGGACTTAGGCTATCTATTTGCATGTACCAGCTTGTATTCCCTCCTCCTCCCCCCCACCCCAGTGCCGAGCAGCCCAATCCGATTCTCTAACACGTTAGCCAAGCAGCCTATCAGCAGCCAGCTAGTTTGCCGCCAGCTCCTCTGCTTTTCGGTTCCATCCACGCAACGTCATTATGATTTATCTGGGCTGGCCAATCGCCTTTCCTTCTATTCCCGTTTCTTTTTTCTATTTCTTCATGCATGCAGCTTCACGACGGGTCATGGCATAAAAAGCCCAGTGATGGGGATGACTGTTGGCAGGCCTCACGAGGGAGTTTGTGGGAGAAGGGAAAGGGACATTTTAGGCTTTGCAGGGGGTTAGAAGGTTGCAAATTAACCAGGGGGAAGTCGTAGTTTGCTTACCGACACTAACCAAGCGACGACAGAGATATTTTTAAGAAAAAAAAAAATTACAAGGAAAATAAGAATAAAAAATATATACATTTTAGATTGTGTTTTTGGCATGTCTGAATAATCGCTTTACTCTGTTTACCCTTTTGGGGGGGTGGGGGTTGTCTAGACTGTAAGAGAGGGCCGGGAATACTTGAAGGTGATGATACGGGAGCAACTTTTGAGATATAAGAGGGACAGAGATCGGTAACTGGGGTAAAGGTAAATGATTCAGAATCATGTGTCAGAATGGCATGGTGAACCAAAAAGGCTGAAAGTAGTACCATGGCTTTGTGTCCTGGACATAGCGCCTAGTTTTACTTGCTCTCACAAGAGCGGGGCAATATTGATAATCAATATATTATGCCTAAATACCTCTTGATAATTTAGCGGTATTTAGTTTTTTGGCATCTTTTACATTCTTTGGACGACTTCATTGTTTATGTGCATATGATTCCTGAGCTAAAATGGATTGATTCATTCGTCGTTTGTTTAGTCAAACTTTACTTTAAACTATAACCTGTAGGACTAATGCAACCTACATATGGTCTATATCACAAATCTAAATCCCAGATGAGATCTGATCCCATCCCTTATTCCTCTGGGATTACTAAAGAACATCTTTCACCACATCCCTATATTGCCCAGCTCTGCCTCAAACCTTGCTCTGGGTATCATGTTTGGGGGTTGTTTGCTTCTGTTTGGTGAGGGTCGGTGCTTTTGCAGCATTTCTATCTAGTGTCCGTGTGTGTGTGTGAGTGCGTGCGCATGTGTGGGGGAATGCCTGTGAAAGTGGATGCGGCAAAGCCTGTCCCAGTCCAACTGTTCTGTTCAGTTGATCTGCATTCCAAGTTGTACATGCTAGTCTTTACATTTTGTTTTTCCAATAAAACACCATGAACTTAAATGCACTGGTCTTGTTTGGTTTGGACTAACATTACGACACTGTTCCCATCAGCTTAATTTAACTCTATTTTATACCTTCTCCATGAGCAGTTCCTTGTCCAAATGTACTATCTTTAGCTCAATGTGTCAACGAGTGAGAACAGGTTTCCTGAGGACTATCAAAAAAAAGATAAGGGGTTGCTAGGCAACAGCTGGATTGATGAGCTGCTGAGTGAGTTATGGTTTCGGTGGGGTTGGAAAGGTACAACTGTCTGCCAGTGCTTTAATCACTTACCAGTAATGTCCGCACCCAGCCACCCTCATCACACAAACGCATATGGGCGGTTTATGCATTCATAAATTTGACCTTCCAGAGTTATTCAGCAGTCTAAATCGTCAAATACCAAGAATATTGTAATCATCAAGTATCAAAATTCAACAAAGCTCACTTGGGCGATGAATGAGTTTGTTGAGAGGCCCATTAGAAGCCTGGGGGTGTTGAGGTCACTGAGCACTGGGGAGGTCCAGACTGGTTACTGATACCACTAGTCTGGACCCCTGTGTGTGTGTGTGTGAGAAGGGACAAAGAGCTGAGAGGAGCACACAGGGATTCCTGACACTGAGGCACAATGGGCGTCAACCTGTGTGACCGGTTGAGTTTATCCTCTGATGACATGAGGCTCCAGGTCCACTCATCACATGCACACCAGACACGCCACTGAATGACGGGCCAACGCACAAAGCGCCACAAACAGCAACAGTTTGAGAATGTGAAAAAAAAACACCCCAAAACAATTGTCCTTTCAAAATGTAACATTATTTATCACAGGCAATCACAATAATCTTCTGCATCTCCTGTTTCAGACACAAGACACCCACCGTGGTACTGGGCAGCCACTGCACACAGAACCCCCCCCCCCCCCCCCCCCCCCCCACCCCCCCCCACCCAACCCAGAACAAAAAGGAACGCAAGAGA
>JAOSLM010000133.1:3011268-3026106 GCA_025629765.1 Eleginus gracilis
TTCAGGCATTTCAGTACCCCAACGGAGGAGTACTGTCGACGAGTCCGAAACGAGTACGGCTCAGACCGGGTCACGCCTACTTTTGGCGGTGGAAAGGCGATCCGTTCCGCTCCTTTGCCACCCGACCCCACCCGCACCCTCCGGTGGAAACGCGCCATAATTGGAACACCAAGGAACCCCTTGTTTACAGATCCACAAGAACCAGTAGGCTCTTGGAAAAAGCTATTGTTAATATGTTAATGTAAGCTATTTAAAAAATAAGGTACAATACTGTTGCATTTCGATTTTTTTTCATTAAGCAGACACTTTTCTGCAAAGACAAGTGAGGTGAGGTTGAGTATAATCAAATACAATCACTGTTGGAGCAATATGAACTATAAAAAACCAAATTTACCACATCTATTATGATGTTCTTAATAAGTAGCATACTACTCTTCTTTTCGGGTTGTCTTATCCAACCTGCAAGGCTCTTGTGTCAATTAGTTCATCTCTTTCCTTCCAATAATTTCATGTTTTTTGGTTTAAATGCAATCCCTTGCCAGGACAAATGCAACAAATCCTTCCATAATGAATAACATTTTATATTCACGGAATTAATGGTATATTGGTGAAACACCTTTAACAGGCAGAATATAATTTCTAAGCTATTTGGTGTTTCCCATCCATGTGGGAGGTGAGGTGTCTTTAACAGGGTGCAGGCGCGTCCGCGAATGAGGAACAGGAGGGGGAGGATGTATTTAGGGGATACACCGTACGGATCCCGCTCATCCAACCACGCACCATGGACAGCGTCTCTCGGCTGGTTCCCGCATTAAACAGGCCTGGCGGTGCGGTTGGCTCCACGGTATCCCCACCATGATGAGAGCACGGCGGGGCAGGGCAGGGGCAGGGCACGGTCAGTCCGCTATGGCCACCAGCTAATCATGGAGCCTCCCAGATGATGTGACTGCGGCAGGCGGACGGAGAGAAACAGGACGTAGTGGTGGAAGACGCGGCGTTATCTCCGGTACAGTCACACTTCCCCGATTTGATGATCTGGTATCGATTCGACAAAGCACAACTAAATCGGTGGAGTGTTGCACCGAGGAGAAGCTGCCGTGGACGAACCTCGCTGTTCTTTCTTTTAAAGGATGCACGATTCGTAGGCTATGATGTGCAGCTAGACCTTTGACGCGAGGGACCGCAGGAGAAAGGTGTTGACATTTATTCCTAACGATATCGTTCCGATCAGCGCCACCATGTCTCCACCAGCGTCGGCGGCGACAGCCAGTGAGAGCAGCACCACCACTGTTTTTGAAGAGGACGCCAGGGAAGAGGTATTTCTGTTCGACGATCGACATAGTATTATAAACACAATATACATATACAACTCAATATATTAGCATATTAGCCAATTAGGATTTTCCTATTATTTATTATTTATTGTGGGTACGTTCGCTCTCCTGCAATACTCCTGCAATAAAAAACTATTTCTCCATATTTTCTGTAATGCGTTATTTTCTTGACCATGCAAAATACTGACAATAACGTGATTACTACTAGCGTGTTCCTACCTCATCCTTAATTTTCTGGACATCATTAGAGGCAAGGGTTGGCCTAGGCTATACCTGCCATTACTTCACCAATCACTAGCAATCATCCACCTCAAAGCAGAGAGCAGTCAGGTAAGGCAGGAAAACAGAAAGTTATTAACTTATAAACTTACGTTTAGAAGGACTACTGTAGAGTATAATTTTGAAACCTATGTTTTTGTATAGTTATGTGTAACTGCACTGCTTTGAACTTGAAAATGAACATTTCAATTAGCATTTCAAATATGCTTGTCTGCAACAATCATGTCATCCCTGTCCTCCACGCCAATAGGAGATGAAGACAAATAAGTAATTTTTTATTTATTTACATAAAAGTGTGTTTTCCAATCAACAGCAAAGGCCCCTGAAGCAGTCCCTGAGCAAGTCCCTCTGCCGGGAGAGCTTCTGGAAGTGCCTTCTGCTCTCCCTCCTGATGTACGGCTGCATGGGCGCCATGGTGTGGTGTCACGTGACCAAGGTGACCCGCCTCACCTTTGACAGTGCCTTCAAAGGGAAGTCCATGATGTACCACGACAGCCCCTGCTCCGACGGCTATATTTACATCCCCCTGGCCCTGCTGGGCATGCTCTACGTGGTCTACCTGGTGGAGTGCTGGCACTGTCACGTCAAGAACGAGCTGCAGCACAAGGTGGACGTGGAGGGCATCTACGAGCGCATCCAGAGGATGCAGCAGGCCAAGCCCTGCATCTGGTGGAAGGCCATCAGCTACCACTACGTGAGGCGCACGCGGCAGGTCACGCGCTACCGAAACGGTGACGCCTACACCAGCACGCAGGTGTATCACGAGCGGGTCAACACGCACGTGGCGGAGGCCGAGTTCGACTACAGCCACTGCGGGGTGAAGGACGTCTCCAAGCAGCTGCTGAGCCTGGAGAAGGCGGCCATCACCAAGCTGCGCTTCACCAAGTGCTTCAGCTTCGCCAACGTGGAGTCTGAGAACTCGTACCTCACCCAGCGGGCGAGGTTCTTCACTGACAACGAGGGCCTGGACGACTACATGGAGGCCCGCGAGGGCATGCACCTGAAGAACATCGACCTGAAGGAGTACGTGCTGGTGCTGGCCGACCCCGACCACCACCCCTGGTACCTGTCCCACGTCGTCTTCTGGCTCACCTCCTTCCTCACCTTCTCCTGGCCGCTGAGGGTCTTCACAGAGTACCGTACCGCCTACGTCCATTACCGTGTGGAGAAGCTGTTCGGGCCCGACTACCCGGTGACGCCGAGCGACGAGCGGCCCTACCCGCGCCGCATCCCCCGCGTCAACACCATCGACAGCACCGAGCTGGAGTGGCACATCCGCTCCAACCAGCAGCTGGTGCCCAGCTACTCGGAGGCCGGCCTCATGGACCTGGCCCAGTGTCCCTCCGGCTTCAGCGGCTACAGGCAGAACTGCGAGCGCTGCCACCGGGCCATCAGCTGCTCCTCCGTCTTCTCCCGGAGCGCCCTGAGCATCTGCACTGGGGCCAGCTCCCGCATCCCCTTCAGCGGGAGCCGCTTCTCCCTGTCGCGGCGCTACGGCTCCCGCAGCAGCTGCTTCTGGAGGAGCGGCAGCCTGGACGACCAGGAGAGCCCCAGCGAGAACACCCGCTGCCTGTCGGAGCGCCAGACCACCGACGACGAGGACCCCCCCGACTACCAGGACGCCCTCTGCTTCCCTGTGCTCATCGTCCACTGCAGCGAGAACTGCCACAACCACCGGTCGTTCCACCGGAACGGCTCCTGCGTGGAGACCTCCCTATGACGGGGCAGGACAGATGGTCAGCAGGGTGACCGGCTGCTGTAGCATGCAGGGACACCGGACGTTGGACGAGTTTTCCTTTGGGTTAGGTTGGGTCGAGGTGTGGGTTACGCAACGCAAACCCCCCAACACACACACACACACACAGGCTGTGTCCCAAGTGATTCAAACAAGATCGATCAACTTGAAAACCACCAAAGCAATAACTAAGTAACATGTCAGTGGATATGGGTTTTCCATCTGTTAACGACGCGGGAGTGTGTGTATCCACGTGGCATCTAATGAAAACCATGAAGACGTAGGCTGTTATACAATGCTGTAGCATTTATTTTACCTTACAAGCATCTGGAAATTAAACTGGCAATTACCTCAGAAAATATTGAAAAGCCACGGATAAGAAGGGTGGAATTCTGTAAATGTAACTGAAATATCTTGAGGAGAATATTGAAACTTAAATGTGGATTTACACTGAGACATGTTTTGTTCTCTGAAAAGGGTGTCAAAAAGTTGCAGTTAAGCACATTTTGTACAGCAATAACCACGACGTACCCACCCAAGAGAAGAAAATCAAAATGAATATCTCAAAATAGTAGAATTCATAACAATACATATCCAAATTACATAGCATAGGCAAAATGTGTACAATAACTTTAAGAAAATGTTAAGGTTTCTGAGGTATTTGTTTCTATCATACCTAATTGACACAACTGAGTGGAAAAAGGAAAGGATAAAGGATAAATAATGCATACATTTGTGACTTAAAAGCAAAGTCTGGTTTTTTGATCAAATACTTCCTTTAAAGACTAACACTGAAATGGTTGGTTGGGTCAAGGACATCATATTCGCCAAGGAAACCTGAGTTGGGCTTGCCTACATAAGATTACATCAGTGGTATAAGGGCTTGCCCAGCGAACAGTATATATTTATAGTTATATTGAAACATTCGGCCTAGCATAAGGCTATTTGTAATCTACTGCCATGGAGAAACATGCCGGCAACTGTGTTGTAAATACATAAACACATGTTATTACAGTACTGTCATGGTGGCTAATGGGAGGTTTATGCCTTACAAGGGAAATTCATTCTTCACATCGTATCAACAACACCTTTAAAGTAATCCGTCAATTATGAAGTGTGAGAAGTATACATCAAATAATATCAATAATATTAATATCAAAACCTAATTTGCATGATCTCCTACTGTTAACACTGAATGTATTCACAAACATATATGAACATGAATGTAAACCACCAGCATATTATGTCTATACTATATGTCCATTAATATGAATGCTCGATTTGTAATTGGAGTGGCTCCAATTGGCTGCATTGCAATTTATAATATATTGAGATCAAGTGTCAATGATGACCACATCAAAAGGCCACGTAAGTGCGATGTATACAGCACCATTGACTTTGGATGTTGACATTTTAATTTGCATTTAGGAGGCACCCTTGCCCTCAGGTTGTTACAGATTGCGTATGCAAGAACTGTACATGCACTGAGGTTTACATGTTGTTAATGTATGAACTTTGTAAGACACATTTATATGACTTCTGGCAACGCTATTCTACCACATATAACATAAGGACATCGTTCCTACACTTACGATGCCAATATTATGCACTTGAAGTGAAACTACTAGACATTATGGATTGTAGTCATGCTGAATGTTGTTACATGTTCCATTCTAGTAATAAATTATGCATTCAACTATTGTAATACACTAGATAATTGAGGCAAACATAGTTATTGGAAACATGTACAGTACATGAGTTATGGTACCACTTGTTATGGTCCCCTTGTAAATGAATTGTTATCGTGGGCTTGCAATTGTAATTATCAACCTTGTAAAAACATTTCACACATTATAAAAGAAACAACTTTTTTTCTTGTACTTTTTTAACATGTTTTATCTTATGCTGGAGTAAGGATATTTGCAATAAATGTTAAGGACATATGTTCAACCATAACTATAAAGAAGATTTGCAAAGAGAAGAAGGACCTCCTTTATTTCTCCTCAACGTGAATTGGACCATTGGTCGTAGGACTACTGGGTAATGTGTATTTAAAAAGGTAACCGGCCACTCCCATGTATCAGGTGTGTGTATTTGTAGAGCTGTAATGATACAGATTTGATAAACAGGCATGCCAAGCACAATGTTGGAATTACCTGTTTAGTCAATAATTTATCAAAAGTATTTTGTAGTTATATTTATTTGTGAGAAAATAATCAATGTTCTTCTCTGTGTCAGATTGAAGTCTTGAGTACACCTATTTGTTTTCACTTAAATGGGACGTAATATATATTTTTAATAATTTAATTTAATCTTAATTGATATTAAACAGATAAGCAAACACTTACAGGATTTACCAAACCATAATTACCTACTTTAATAATCAATAATTAAAATGAAAACCAGGTCTGGTTGGGTTTCCTTAAAGGACCATGGATTCAGGCTCTATTCTGCTGGGCACCACTTAAGTCACTTAAATGTCGATCAATAAATATCCTTTAATAAAACAAAATAAATTCACTCCCTTGCCTGTGCACTGCAATACATCAATCCATACATAAACAGAAAATATTGTACTCATATGTTACTGTGTTATGTTATTTGACCACATATCTTTACCTTGTATCCTATTATAATGTTTGTCCACTACAATACATTTTATTGTTCGTACTTCATTGGACATTGCACGCAAAGTGTGTACATGAAGTAGCCTGTTATCACATCAAGAGAACGGTTTACAACCGACATCAACCGATGTGATTTTAACACGACGCAACCCCTGTGCCATAGGTGGCGCCACGCACACATCGGTCTGCCTTTATCACTTATACATTTTGTGGACGAAGAACTCAACACGCTAAAGGTTACTTACAGAGTAAGTAGACAATTATCAACAATTGACGTACGTTCATGTTCTATAGGACGACTTGGTAATATGCTGACCTTGTAGTCTTGCAATACTTGTTTTATGCAAGCTCTTGGATGACAGGAATAGCCGAATGCTATAAAAAGACTCTCAGCCAGGATGTACTTTAATAGGAATAATCTGCATCACTAGTCTGACACATCTTTTATGAACGCTTATTTCGTTAGTTAAACAATTAATGTCAGATGAAATAAATAGTCAGTGCTGTTGTCATAACCCTGGTTATGAGTGAGCTACCTAGTACTAACTCGCAAAACAATGGTCTCTTCTCTACATTGTGTTGTTTTTCTGGTCAAAGATATTGGCCACTATGTTATTATTGTGTTTCTGGTCAAAGACATTGGCCACGATGCTGTTACTTTGTTTCTTTTTAACAGTATGGGCCACTATGTTGTTATTGTGTTTCTGGTCACTATATTCTGTAATTGTGTTTCTAGTCACATATATTTGTCAGTACTTTTTCATTGGGTTTCTGGTCAAAGATATTGGTCACTATATTCTGTTTTTGTGTTTCTTGTCACAGGTCTTCAACATGCAGGGTTTGCTGGTAGAGGCGCTTGCTCTGCGGCAGTTGGGAAGACTCAACCCGCGGCAGCTTCTCACACCCGGATACGGATTCAAACAGACAACCTGGTGCCCCAGGATCATGTACACACGCCAGCTTTGGGGATCGTCCGTTTGTTTCACGTTAGGTTCTCACAGGCCAGTTGTCTGTGGCAGAGACTCCGTGCGAAACTGGTCATTGCAGCAGTTGAGGTTCAAAAGCAGCAAAAAGAAAGGCTTAGCAAAGGTACTGGAGGAGGAGGAGGAGGAGGAGGAGGAGCGGGACACGGAGGACACTGACTCTGAGGATGAGATTGAAGAAGACCCAAACCTGCCAAAAGACTACAAGGATTTAGAAAAGTTTGTACAGTCTTATCGCTACGATGTAATCCTGAAGTCTGGATTGGATATGGCTCGCAAGTGAGTGAGTATACTGGCTGTGAAGGTAATGCATTTTGATTAGTCTCAACTCTTCTTGACCTGCTTTGTTTTGCTCTGTCTCGGGATTAGTAAAATTGAAGATGCTTTCTACAACAACAAGCTTCGACTGAATGGGCAGAAGCTCATCAAGAAAAGTAAATCGGTGAGTTCTCTGATAATAACATGAACGTGAATGAATACCAAATTGATGCACACATTTGTTGGTACATTACGTTTTTCTTTGGTTCCTTGTATAGGTGAAAGTTGGAGACACTCTGGACCTGGTATTGTCTGAAAGCGGTGAAGGAAACACTGTTACTCTGATGAGGGTAATCCTCAAGAAGGAATTGGGTGAATCCAATGATGGAGAGAAGTACAAAGTGGCCCTGAGACGCTGGAAGAGTTTAGAGCTTTCCAAGGATGAAGCCTTCAAGCCATGATTTTCCCAAGAATGACTTTACTGATAAATGGCCTCAAAGCAATCAATCCAAGCGAAAGTGAAAGAAGTTATAAAGTGCATGTTGAAACTCTATGGATTTGTTTGTTTTTTTGTGAGGGGGTTGGTGACATATTTTAAACATAATTTGACATTCAATTTATGTTTAGGATTTGTTATTTCCTTTTTGTTCTTTTAAATAAATCAAAAAGTTATTTTCTGAGAATCTAGAATTTATTTACTTGATTGAATATATTTGAAATGTATATTTGGTTTTAATCAATTAGGAATTAGAATCAAATTGACTTAATTCTGCTCCTGAGTGCCATTTTTTTTTTCAAAAGAGTCATTCATCCCATAATTTTTTATCTCGATTTTATGAATGTGATTTTATTAGAAAAAAGGTTAACATGACCCATTGTCATTGTTAATTGTTTTTATATATAAACTTCTATAAGAAGGTTTAACATAAGCAAATACTTACTTAAACAGTGGTTCAATAGACTGAAATAGAAACAAATCACGTGATTAATTTCTATTCATATACCAATTTAACTATTCTATTAGCAAACATTATTAAGCTGCATCAGTTAATGCGTACATAAGCTATGGCAGTTTGGCTCATAAATATACATTTGCTATCACTCTGCATTTGAGTACTTACAATAACAATCATTTCTACTGTTATGGTCAAAAATAAAACCACCAATGTTAGTGCTGATTGAAACCCTACATAGGACTGCTGTAAAAGTTTGACAATGCAATTGATTGAGCTTATATTGTGTGCAATAATCTTCATGACAGAGACAGCTGTTGCCATACCAGCAAACTATAGTGGCTAAAACACAGTGCTCGATCTTTTGGCCTTCTTCAGAATGTCACACTTCTTCCGATTGGGGCGCCGGCACCGTTCATCGATGCTGGGCACGCATTCATAGTGCCACACCTCCTCCATCTTTTCCACAGGGTACACCGCCTCCACGTAGTGGCGGATCAGCCGGAGGCGCACAGGGTCCAACTGCTTCTTGTTGCACGCCCCCGAGTGGTTATACTGAAGCCGCAGGTTCTCCTGCGTGAAGAGTTCTGGGAAGAGACGCACTAAGAGGCGGGCGGCAAAGTTCCCCACGGAGAGACTCTGCTGCACGACTTCACGCACCTCAGTGTCCGAGAGCAGGTAGACCGAAGGCACAGGGAAGTCAGGTATGGTTACCGAGAGTTCGTCCAGCGGTATCTTACAAAAGTCTTTGCTGCTCTTCTCGGGCGGTGCGGCGGGGGTCTGTGTGCAGTCTGTGTCCTCCCTCAGTGTGTCGCCGTTGAACTGGTTCAGCTGACAGTCCGCGTCGCTGGCCTCGGGCTCTCGCTCGTGAACGTAGACCTTCCGCTGTTGCTGATAGGACCGTCGCTGCTCCGTGTCGCGTCTCCTGCACCGCTCGTCCAACTTGCCCACAAACTCAAACATCCACACTCGGTCGTTCCTGGCCTGAGGGTACAGCAGTTGGACGTAGTGCCGGATCAGGTTGACGCGAACGGGGTCCAGCTGCTTCTTGCCCAGGGAGCCACTGCAGTTGTAATGCTTGCGCGCGTTCTCCTGGGTAAAGAGCTCGGGAAACATCAGCACCAGAATCCGAGACGCAAAGTTCCCGATGGACAGGCTACAGTCATAATTGCTCTTAAGTTGTTCCTTGGAAAGGAGATATTCTTTGGGAACGCTGAAGTCTGGCATAGGAATTTCAATGTCATCAAAATCCACAGGGACAAGCAGAGACTTTTTGGACCTACGGTTGGGCCTTTCATGATCAAAAATATTTGGGATCCTTATCAAGGAGACATCCTCCGGAATGCCGGCCAAGTCATAGCTGTTATTACTGATGTTGTCCTGTTCACCCTCGTTAATATTGCTGTGGACACTCTCTATTGCATCCTCCATATGCTGAACGCACACCTGGAGCCAGGTGTCCTCAGGCACGTCAGGGAAATTTGATTCCATGTACTTCCTTATTATTTCCAACCTGTCAGACTCCAGTAGAAGCTGTCCGACACCGTGAAAACCACTGGCGCCCTCTGGGAATTTACCTTCCTCGAAAATTTCAGGGAAAAGGCGATGAACGAGGAAGATAACAAAGTCTTCAGGGGAAGAGAACTCATCCAAGTCATCCGTGAGTTGAATATCAGAGGCCAAGTCTGAGTTAGCCAGGTTGTTCTGATCCTCCATCGAGAGGTGCTCCTCCTCACCCACCTCATTAATAAAGTGGCAGGTCTCGGCATGTTCCGCCTTGATTCCCGTATCTATGATTGTCTGCTTTCTTTGCATGCGGGCACTCTCCATATCCTTTTGTGCACAAAAATGATTAAACAAGTCATTGATCTGCATCAGGCATTCCTCCTGCCACACGTTGTTGTTCTTGACCAACGGGAAGCACACCTCTACGTAATTGCGTATCAGCTGCAGATGCAGCGAGTCCAATGTTCTCTTGCTTGCGATGCAGCCGTTGGTGCACTCACTAGCCTTGAAGAGCTCCGGAAACAGATGCACCAGCAGCCGACAGCCCAGCTCCCCGGCGCCCGAAGTCTGCTCCATCAGCTGATGAAGCTCCTCGCTGGTCAGCAGATATTGTGGGGGAGGCTGGAACTCTGTCACCATTTCGCCCGGCTTGATCTGCTTCTTAATGCGTATGACCTCCAGGGACAGCAGGTCCACCTTGCTGTGCAGCTGGGTCATGCTCGAGTTGAGCGTGTTGAGGATGAAGAACATCTTCTCGATCAGCGGATAGAGGCCGGCGTCCGTCGGCGAGCCTTCACTGGGCACCCTCGCGGCACCGGGGAAGGCTTCGAACTTGCAGTTTTCCTCTGGACTGTGGAACTCCGAAGTGAAAGGGCTCCCGCAGTCGAGCTGCTGTCCTC
This sequence comes from Eleginus gracilis, assembly GCA_025629765.1. Taxonomy (NCBI): domain Eukaryota; kingdom Metazoa; phylum Chordata; class Actinopteri; order Gadiformes; family Gadidae; genus Eleginus; species Eleginus gracilis. The sequence goes on from JAOSLM010000133.1 coordinate 3,021,843, forward strand.
CCACCTGAACGGCCGACGTCTCCGAGCTTGGCGTGATGCGCTTCTCATTGATCCTGTGGGAGATACCGAACAGGGGCCTCCTGTATGAGGTTCTGCTTCTGGTGTTGTCCCGGCCACAGTCCATCTTGTCCCCGGAGGTCAGGCATGGAAGGGCTCGCTGGATGCTCTCCTCTGTCAACTGCTTCTTGATCTAGAATGAGACAACAATTAGATCATGAAGGATTTTTTTGCCATGCAGTCGTATGTTGTTCTTTAACACTGTTAATTAGCCAAAACACAAATATCATTGACACCTTTGCAAAACTTTCTTGCTCCTTGTGGAAGCTCTTTTTTTATTTTTTATAATTGGCATCTATCGAACAAAAATACCTTACCTCCTCAGAGACTCTGAATATCTTGTGGCTTGTGGACTTTTCGTTTACATCAGAGCCCATCTCCGCAAATGTCCGTTTCCCAGTCTCAGTGGCCCCAGGGAAACCCCCTCCCAGTCCTTCGACTGGCTCATAAATTGCAACGTCATCTGTCTCTTCCTTAAGGTCCTGGAGAAGCTGTTGTTCTGCAAAGAATAATCAGCATTGTGTTTACCTCTGCGATACCATATTCTGGTAATCACATGAAACACATCAGGAGTACCACACAAAAAAACACTGCTGATCGCATTGAGAGTTGCGATGCGTTTTATTGACTTTCAAGAGCGTTATCGTCTAGGTAAAGAAATAAAAAAAAAGTCTGGTTAAAATCTCTGGCAACCAACTCACAATAAATGCAGAGAATGTGGAACGTACCTTCCCCAAGCATAACTTCATTTGGAATGTCCCCATTCTTGGAGGAACTCATATCCTTAGGGTTAAAGGAAAAAATAAAAAAGGGCTTTAGAGCAATGTGTAAATCATGATATACAACATTCCAAAATATATTTTTCTATAGGTTTCGGTTTTTTTAAGTAGACCTGGCTTCTACTGGCTAAGAGACACTTAACCACTGACTCCTACTGGATAAGGCTCACTTAACCACTGACTCCTACTGGTTAAGGGACACTTAACCACTGACTCCCCAAAAAAACGGTGTTGTCTTCTTGCAGAATGTACATCACAGACGAAACACATCAGTTTAACTTGAGTAACTTGATCAAATAAATCATTGTTTTGTTAAAGGATTGGTGAGGTATGGTTGGTTAACAATAATCTTGTCTGAATGTATATACGTTTCAATACTGTAACCCTCAACTGTTGTCATGTGGGAGCTAGTGCCATTACCGCAAATTGAATGCAATTAGTCAATGCAATTAACTGCATTCTTGACGTGCTTATGTTTCAGGGCAATGGTTCTGCTCCGTAATGTTCTTGGCACTTTGTGTCAAGCGTCAAACTGTGATCAGTGATTATTTTGCGTGGACTGCGACGCTCCCCTCGCGTTGTCCTACTCCAACCCCATGTGTGTACAACCCATGATGTGTGTACAAGTGGGCTGTCACGAGCAAGGTTAGACCACTACTTCCTCATTCTTTATTTAAAGCTGAGCAAATCCTGTCCAGATCGCTGCACAACAAAATGTTATGAGGATTATCCAGTAAAATATCCCAAACTTCTACAATCCAAAACAGTTGACCGCTGAAAGCACGTACACGCAAACATGTTGACACAGAGCGCACACGCTAAGTGCGTGCTTTGAACTGTAATGACGCGGCAGTGTTTGCGTGGACGATTCTTCTCCCCTCTCCACAGAGTACTGACTCTTAGGAATGGGTCTTAATTCATACGCCGTGGGTTCATTCTCACCTTTTACGATTCCATGCAATCCTTTAGATGGGTCTTGCGATTGTTAGGTACATATACACAGGCCCATCCTATGTTTTTAGGTACATATAACAAATGTGGTTCGTGTGTTGTTGCTGTTTTCGCTTTGCTTGTCTCGCTGCCTTCTCGCGTGACGTGACGGTGCCGTGCGCGTGCTGTGTCACTTCCGTACAGCTGTGCGCGGATGGCGCCACGGCGTGGACCTCCATGCGTGGACAGAATCCGAATCCGAATTACTTTTATTACATCTCATTGCACACAGTACACAAGAGTACAATTCTTAGGTTTGGTTCCTCAACCACCACATATCAGCAACAATACAAGTTAAAGTAAATAAAGATAAGTTAAACAAAAATATGTAAAATAAATAAATAAGTACAAATAAGTAGCAGCATAGATCACAATAATAAATAATAATAATAATAATAATAATAATACAAATAAAATAAAGTAAGTAATAATAAGAGAAACTAATACAGTGGTCATAAGTAATAATAAGTAATGAGGTGTAGTAAGGTGTAAAGCGTAGTGTAAAGTGTAAGTGTAAAAGTGTTCAAGTGGTAGTGGTACTAGGTACAAGGTTGAGGGACAATGGCGTGGGACTTTGGAGAAGGGGCGACACTCACACTTAAACTAATATATTTAAATGTTAAGCTTAATGCTCATCCACACGCGTGGGGGTCCAATTAAACGCCGAAACGACAACTTGTGTTTACAGTCAGAGACTTGAATGACAGCGTGGCGTGAACAGAAGTTCATCATGTGATGAGGCCTACATCGTGATACATTATCTTTGTGTGTGTGTCTGTGTGTGTACGTGTGCGTGTGCGTGCGTGTGTGCGTGTTTGTATGTGCGTGTGGGTGTTATCGCTTGATATATTACATTTATAGTTCATATATAGTACATATATATTCATTCATGTATATAATATATAGAGAGATAGAGATAGATAATTATATATATATATAGATATAGATGTATTTTTTGTGACAGTATTAATCATTTTATTATAGGCTACGCCCCGCAGACTCGTCTTACTAAAAAAATAGCAAAATGCCGGTATGCTTAAATATTTGTATATAAAATCCATTGTTTGTTGCCACCTTGTTAATCACATGCATCTAAACCACTGTAAATCAAGCACTGTAAATTCTTATGTCTTTTCACTATATGATTTTCCTATATGATTCTTCACAGCAGTGTCTAACTTCCAATACGCACTTTAAAGCAATATTACCCTTGCGCTTCTTCAACAAAAACAGTGTGTTCATTGATAGCCTCGATGTGTTCAATATAGAACTGTACAGAAGTATGCACCATGCGCACAGGATTCTTAGCGAAACACCATGCAACTGAAAAACACATTGACATATAGGCCTAGTGGCTGCATATGTACTGATATGCTGATCAGGTTATTAACGACTGCAATTTTAGACAAGATGGAAAGTCATAGACTATTTTACAACAGAAGGTAGCAGTGCCCTCTAGTGGAGAACTGTCAGAACAACACGAATTGTTCTTTGTACGTGAACGCAAAGTGTAGGCCTGCCTACCTTATGGGAAGAAAGAGCTCGTAAGACGTCTGTTACTTTAGAGGATTTTGGATATCTAACGGCAACCTCTGATAGGAGGTTTATAAGGTGAACGTTCGCTGGGAGGGGGTTATTTTAGGAGACATAGTAATGTTTACCCAATTGTAGACCTATTGACTAAATATCAGTGTATTGGGAATTGTAACTCGAGTCAAAAAATAGCTAATCGCATTTGGTGGATGTAGGAACAAGAATGTATTCCAAGAACACGAGGTCGTGTTGATGTGGGTTTGGCAATCCACCCAATACAATCATTAGGAATATGTGAAATTATAGGCTACAATAGATATAAACAGTAGTTCAAACAACATTTCAATATATATAAATAATACAATACAATGGGACAATTAAGAAAGCTATTTAAAACACGAGCAATCCTTATTTAATGCGACTTCAATCATCCCCTTGAACTTCTCAATTGAGACCAAACCCAATGAAGCGCGCGCGAGCCGCGCCACGAGGGAGGAGTGCGTGGTGGCGGCGCCGTTCAAGCGAGGAGCTCGCGACCGAGGGGTCGGCGTTTCTCCGGCGGTGGCGGAGCTCGTTAATGGGTCATTTTTGGCCAATATGCTCGTATGTGACGGGATGTGAAATCAGCCATACTGTTCCCATCTTGGCGGAATGAGGGTCATTCATCACGGTGGGCAATATGATGATATTAGCAGGTGTTTACTGATGGGGCCCATTCATGAAATGAGTAATGTGAATACACCTAAAACGTTCAACAGTCTAGCTTCATTATCCCCCAGATGTTTCGCGATGATGGGGTTTTAAAAATAGGTTTTGACCAGTCATGATCAGTGGCGGAGCTAGAACGTTTTCAGTGGGGTGGCCAGGGTGAGACCAGAGATCATTCTGGGGTGGCACATAAATCT
>JAOSLM010000133.1:3116186-3126952 GCA_025629765.1 Eleginus gracilis
TCTTCTTTCCAGTTAACCTCGCTGATGGAAATGTGGGTGCAGTTTCCCCACCCCCCCTCCCCCACCCTACTCTCCCTCGGGACTGATTCAGCGTGCCCACGTTCACATCACGTGCTGATCTCGACCCCGGCCGACCTGCCAAAGGTATCCCTCACTGTCTATCCCTGGATGAAGTTCTTTCCTGGTCGCCGCGGCGATGCGGGGAACGCAACCATCACTCTTCCCCATCAGGACCGTTTCGGGAGTCTCGCTTGGGTAACTCTGAAAGCTTTGTTTTATTTGTTTTACTTTGTTTTCTACACACTTCCATAAGGGATCCCTGGGTCTTGACTGATGGCCAGTTCTGGGGGAGAGGAGGCAATCGCTGGGGATGGGGTGGGGTGTGAGGGTTGGAGTTTTCCTTGAAGGAGAGTGCTGATAGGCCTTGGCTTACCTCAACACAGCACCACCATGTCCATACAAGGATTACAATTGTAATGCCTGAACTTGGACGCATGACCAACAAAAAGAAAAACTGAAAACTTTTTTTGTTGTTTTTTTTCATTGTTTAAAGGGTCCCATGGTGAACACTACAGTAAAAGGGCAAAAAAGAATCACATGACCTATGATTTAGTAAAAAAAAGAAAAGCTGGATTTCTTCAATCATGCTGTTGTAACCATGTGTACAAACCCCGTATACCTTCCACCTGCTTCTTCCCCTGGCGTGGGTTTGAGCGCCGAAGTCATGGAGAAGGCACTTGACTCAACAGCAAGGGGCCGCCGTTTTTTTTTAAACAACGAACATTAAGGAGGTATCAAAGGAGCAGTTTCACATGTGTCACTGACCGCTTCTTTACGGTAGCCGGCTCATCGGGCATGTGCGCGTGTGTGTGTGTGTGTGTGTGTACGCTACAAACCACAGCCAAGGGGCGGCTTGAATTAACATGATTCCATGAACTTCACCTCACCGACGACCCACACGAAAGGTAAAAGAGGTCATTTAGGATGTTCCTCATTCCTAATGATCAGTGCCTGGCTCTTTTTTAAGTAGTTTTCAATGTGCATATTGTGCACCACATAGGACTCTACCTTAATCATAATATACTCTAAAGGTTTATCCTCATCTAAGTGCAGCCCTCTACATTCCAGCTTTCTGAAATGAAATGAACCAATTGTTATTTTTTCCCCCCCCTTTTCTATTTTGATTCCCAGGATCAAGATAACACCACACAATTGTATGAACCGAACAGCACTATAGATTTCAATAGTATATATTTTTCCTAAAACAAACAAACTTTGTCCTGATATTTTTGTATTAAAAGTAACCAAACTCTTTAGTGTGGACACGTTTTGGTGTGAGTGAGTGTGTGTGTGTGTGTGTGTGTGTGGCTCACCTAGTAGGGGGAGAGCAACTTGTGTTTTTTGTGTGAAGTGCTCCTCCTTAACCAAGCAGCATGTTTTATACATATAAATATACACAGTATATATATATATTTTACGTGACATAAAACGCACATTGTATATTATTTATACTGGCTTGTCCACTTTGTATTTAAGGGCGTTTACATCCAGATTGCATGTTTGCTACCGAACTTCTCCACATAAATAACCACTTTATCAATAAAGACATGGATGTGACTTCTGTCTGGAATTATTGTGTGGTTCAAGTAAAATGTACACCAGTGAACACCAAAACAAGCCGAAAGGCAACATTAAATATCAATATTGAAGTCTGGTTTGTTGTTGGTCTGTTTTATTGAAATATCATTTATGTAATTAAAAAAATGACTCAAATACAGTATATCCGTATCACCTGAAGAGGTAATATTTGGTCACAGCATCTCTTAATATTGCAATTCTCAAGAAATCTCTTGTACAAATGGTCAGTGACTTGAATGTTCTGTGTGTGGATATAATACTTATCTTTACGAAATACTAAAGAGAAATGTTGGTATTGTAGGATACATTTTTGTTCCGCCAGTCGTTCTGGTAACAGTGGAAGACAAGGATACAATGCAGGTCTCAGACATGGACAACCTGGTTGGCTTCAGGGAAGTATCAACTTAAAAATACCCCCCACCTAGTCTTCCTTCTTAGTGCTGCTGCTATTACTACTACTGCCGTCCTTTCTCCTGTAGTGGAGCACCGTGGCCAGCACCCATATGTTCAGCAGCCCCATGACCACGAAGCGCACCATCACTGTAACAAAAGGTTAATTAAGGGTGTCATACATAGTGAAACCTGCACTGTGCTTTCCCATTAGCGGCTTCTAGTGGCTTAAGTTATAACTACAGTAAAAGATAGACCAGAATTGTTTCGGCATCAATACTCTCGGGACTAATTATAATATGTTTGAATATTCTCTATTCACAATTCTCAACCATAGTAATGGAAATGTATATCTAGTATAGTGGCGATACTAATCTTTTTGAATGATAGTTCTCAGACGTGTACTCTTCAAGCAGACTTACCCTGCGTATCCCCAGTGGTCATGTGGGTGGTGTAGATCCTCGCTGAAACAAATCATAACCAATTCATGTTACAATATTGTCAAATACTTGTTGAAATGTGTGAGAGATTGAGGTTACTGCAACTATACATTACAATATAGCATCTCACAATCATGTATTCCCTCCATTCTTGGGAATAATGTATTTTACTCATTTATTATAAAATGTCCACAGTGTGTAATTTGAGTTGACTTGCTGTTAACCCCATAAGCGCTACTTTTATTATCACACAAAAAAGGCTAAATAAATCAATATTAAAAAGGACAATGGCGGTCTCGATAAAACCATAACCCACTCTGCTGGATTCACTAAAACTTCCCTTACTGATATCATTTGTTGATATATTTTCCCAACAGTACAATGCATGGTAACTGTGGCAGTGCATGTGACTCATCACCTGGCACGCTTGGTTTGGGTTGAGTTGTATTGCAAGAATACTCACTCAGAGTTGTGTAGATGGCCAGGGACCAGGACAGGGCGCTGACCTGGTTGGAGTCCTTGGTTCTCCATAAGCACTGCAGCTGGGCAAACTTACTGCCTGCACTGATGAATGTGCACAGACTCTGACGGACAGACAGACACACATAGAGCTTATGAGTTTGTTGGACCAAGTTGTTATGAGCTGTCATTCAGTGGGGAACAATCCAATGAGAAACATACATTTAAAAATTAATGCCGATATAACATTATAGTCCAAATAAAAAAAATGGGACTAAAAAGATATCCTCTGTCCTGAAGCCCTTCACATATGCCCAGGTATCTGTGCAGTCTTACAATATTAATTGATTATCATGCTTATTAACAGAATGTTGGTCCATTTAGTTTAGTTTAACAGATTAGGTGAAACTTTAGACTTTTTAATAGTGGATATTTAAAACAAGAATGGAGAAAATGTATGCATTACACTGAGGGCCTGAAGCCACAGTTAGATTCTTACCATGGCTAAGTCTATGATCCACTTCTGCACAGTGAGGAGCTTCCAGCCCACGATGAACCTGAACAGCACGTTAAGGTAAGGTATCAGATACGTGCCGTTGCACGAAGAACAACATTCATAATCAACTCAACTGCAGGCATTGACTTCTTTCCCACAGAATACACAGTCCCTAATGTGTGCGTGTAATGTGTTATTTATGTTTGTGTTAACGTAGAGTCAAATTTACAATAAAATGTGGAAGGATACACGAATGCATAGCCAAAACTCTGTCGCAGATCGCCGTTGTAGTGAAGAATCAACAGAAGGAGCATGGCATCTAGAAGATAGGGAGAGAGGATGAGATGTAACGGCCACTGTAGTAAACAGCAATCCATGATCATAATGCATTTTAACTAAGTAAACTATGTGGACAAGCAAATTACAAGATTTACAACAACACAAAAAGCCATGCTAGAACAGGATTCCTCATCCGTGACTTTCCCCTTGGGGATGACTTAAGTACCTCTATTCTATTACTAACTTATTGAATGTCCAGAAGTTCAAGACAAGACTAGTCTTGGCGATGATTAAATTATCATAATTGATATGTAAATGCCTGAAACGAATACATTTAAATGATGTTTAAGAAACCTCTGGCACTCTCTCACACACGATTTTTGCAATTTTCAATACTGAGGTTTTGGGAACTCACCTTGGGCAATGAGGATCGGGTATTCGAGATATGTTGGTGGTGGGTAATCGTAGTACATCTGGTACGCTACGAAAACAAGGTACCTGTATGATGAGTAGAGACACGTTACTGATTAAAATGAGACATGGGGACAAAGGTGTGTCAACGAAAAGAAGCAACATAAGTTGAAACAGCCATGCCCGCAATGCAAGTGAGGTGGTATATGAACTACATTTATGGTCCATTGGGGTTCAACTGAATCACAAATTGGGAATGAGTAGGCTAAGCAACAGAATTGACAAAGACAACAAACATGCAACTCAGGTTCTTTGGTTAGAGACACTGGTTACCATGCAGATAGTTGGACCTTGAGTGAATCGTTTCCCTCCTAAATGTCCTTCACATTCAAATAAATTTAAAAAACGTGGATACATATGCACAATGGTTCACAAGGCAAACAACTGTTATGTAGGCTGTAATCCATTCGAGCATGCGCCCTGGTCACTTTTAGTAGGTCATGGCTCACCAACATAGAAGAAGAGGCTGCTGCCAGGCACAAAGAGGAGACAAGACACTGGTCAATTATGTAGGCGCAAACCTGCCTATATCAGACTCAGCTCGCTGCACTATTTTGAGTTTGAGTTTGACTAGAACTCCAACATCGCAAAACTGAAACCTTATGGATGGACACATTGTTCACATTGTCAACGAGAACAGACACACGGGTTAATTGATGGAGGGACGGTGAAGACAGAATGATACGAATTGTAAACTGCTCGGACCACAATCGACAAGCAATGGCCACACAGCCAGTGAAGCACAGATGCCTGCAGGAAAACACATCCAAACCAAGTTTTACTGGGAGAAAAAAAAATGCAGCTTCCTGTTTCTTGCATAACACAAAACGCGTATTCCTAGATCCTACGAGGTCATGGCAAAGCAAATGTATCTTTTAATTCATAGGGAAAATAAACTACCATTGGTGACCTTTGAGAAAGTGTTCCTCGGCGGCCCAACCTTGCCCTCCCTCCACGTACTCCCGTTGTGGGATAACTTAATGGGCATCAACATTACTTTCATTACGTTGTGCACATCATAACAACAAAAAGAAAAAATAAAGTTTGATCAGATAAAATCACACGCTTACCCTATCAACTCGAGAAGAAGGCTGTTGAAGCTGACTCCTTTGGTTGATTTGGCCCGCATCAATAGGAAGATCTGCGGGAATTTCAGTACCATACACACGAATAGCGTGGTGAAGTTGGCAATGTGCAGCAATTCATGCGATTCCATTGTGCACGGACGGACGTAGGCGGACAGAACCCGACACAAAAGTGAAGTCGATGTTGATCAGAAGACGGACTCAATGCGTCGATGCGGATAGGCGACGCGCCCAGATGTTGCTGCGGTACCCCCGGCTCTAGCGCTCTTACTTGCTAAAACAGTAATTCACATTTCACTTCCGCACACATCCACTGTCGTACCGTGGACGTTTTGCTGTAGCCCTGGTTTTCTGTTAGAACTCTTGCGCCATCTGCTGGATTCATACAGGTGCATCTCAATAAGTTATACTATTGTAGAGAAATTAATTTAAATAATTCTATAAAAAAAGTTTATCTCATATATTATATAGATTCATTACACTCCAACTGAGTTCAAGCCTTTATTTGTTTATTATGGCTTCCAGCTCATATAAAAGTTGGTTCATTAGGCTTCACAATCATGGGGACAGTTATGACCTGACAGTTATGCAAAAGACAGCCATTGACACCCTCCACAAGGAGGGTAGGCCTCAAAAGGTGCGTCAAGAGCCACCATGCACAGACGTATCCAGGACATGGGCTAAAACTGTCCCATTCCTCGTTTCATTCGTCTCCTGAACCAGAGACAACGTCAGACGCATCTTACCTGGGCTGAGGAGAAAAATAACTGGTATGTCGCTCAGTGTTCCAAGCCCTCTTTTCAGATGAAAGAAACATTTAGCATTTCATTTGGTAATCAAGGTGCCAGGGTCTGAAGGAAGAATGGAGAGGCACGGACATCCAAGTTGCTTGAAAGTCCAGGGTGAAGTTTCCACAGTCAGTGATGATTTGGGAAGCTATGTCTTTCTGGTGTTGGTCCACTCTGCTTTATCAAGTATATAGTAAATGCATTTTAGAGCACATTTTTTCTGCTGACAAGCTTTATGGAGATGCTGATTTCATTTTCTAGCAGGACTTGGCACCTGCCCACACTGCCAAAAGTACCAATACCTGGTTTAATGACCATGGGATTAGTGTGCTTGATTGGCCAGCAATTGGCTGGGCATTGTCAAGAGGAAGATGAGAGACACAAGACCCAACAATGCAGACGAGCTGAGGACTGCTATCGAAGCAACCCGGGCTTCAATATCACCTCAGCAGGGCCAAAAGGCTGATCGACTCCATGCCACGCCGCATTGATGCATTTATTTATGCAAAAGAATCCCCAACCAAGTACTGAGTGCATATAAAATAACATACTTTTCAGAAAGCCTACATTTCCTTGTAATGTAATGAATCTATATAACATGAGTCTTACTTTTAAATTTAATTATTATTATATAATTATTATAACTTTTTGAAAAGGTACAGTGCTATTTATTTAAGGTGAACAAGGTTAAATGTATAGCTATAGCTAGCTGGGCAGAAACTCTGGGTCTGGTTTGGACCGACGGCTGCTGGTCAGAAGCATCAGTCTGTCCAGCCTCATCACCTCCTGGCCCAGCGGGGTGTCAATCCTGCTGCCCAGCATCTGGTTGGTTGTGTTGGGGACTTTGTCCGAGAACGGAGACATATTGCTGGGGACGGGCTCCTCTACCCTCGGCCGCCCCTGAAACATGGGGGAGAACCGGGAAGAGATTTGTCAGATCCTTGATAAGATAATGAACATGTTACATGTCCATAGGAAATGAGAGCGACACAGACTGATTGCTCAACGATAGGTCAATCTAGCTCTATATTTTTATAGTACTAGTTCTATGGTAATCATTGAAGTCATGGCAAGTCTATTGGATGTAGGCGACAGGAGTTCCTTCATTTCTATAATTCATATTGCATATCCTAGCCCATAGACAATATTTATATTGAAATATATATTGAATGTGTCTTAACCCTTACCAATTGATCATAGTTCTTGAGAAAGCTCCAATTCTTCTCCCTGCGAATCATAACAATAACAATTATTAGATTAGATTCAATTTTATTGTCATTGTGCAGAGAATGAGCACAGAGACAACGAAATGTAGTTAGAGATCTAAACAGAAGTGCAAATGAGCAATTAAAGTGTAGTTTAAACATGAATTGTCATATAGTGCAACATAATAATTATACAATTATTACAGCACAGCGACCACACCTGATTCGTAATAGTCTTAAACAGTTCTATTTACCATTTTTGGAGTGCACTCATTTCGGATTGCACACATTCTCGCCATATTTGGTCTTGTTTAAGAGGGTCACTTTTGGATGGATGTTCCGCTGAAGGGCCATCTTCTTTACTGTTGTTTTTCGGTGCTTTGCGCACCAAACCTAAATGTTTGGTAGCAGTGGGAATGCCCCCAATTGGTCGATCTGGTAACCGGTAACCGGCAGAAGACACGCGACGCAAATCGTTAAGTTCCATTTTTTTGTACAATATGCAAACGTGAACGCGTAATATTTCTGACCGTAGAATGCCTACGTTAATTCACCTAAATCACCTACTGCTTCAGCAAGTTAAATCCGCCTCTGAAATCACTGCTTGTCCACATGCACTGTTTTTTTTGTTCCTGTTTTGTTTAGATCTCCCCTGGAAACAGCGCTGTGACGAAGGAAGGTCAATGACCCTTGTTTTTCTTTAGTGCCATTCATAGACTTTTTCCCACTACCGTTTTATAGCTTTTGCATTTGTTAAAGAAGGCAAATGTATTTTAAAGCAAATCATATTTTTTTTATGATCTCGAAGCTCGAATAGTTGTTGTTGTTGAATGCAACACAATCGCGGTCCATCTGCCCCTTTTTATTCCAATCAAAATTAATATCTGTACCTTTTTTATTTTGAAGCCCAAAAAACCTTTTATACTTTTGTTTTGATAATAACGTTTCAAACCGGAAGTCGCTAAACGTCACGACAACAACAAACTTGACAGCTGCGATGGTATTTTCCCGGCAAATTACTTCATGATTAAAAGTGTTTTGGAAGGAATAGAGAGGTCGAGGTAATGACACATTTTGTTATTCGTATTTAACAATGTATATGACATAAGGAGTGTTTGTAAAGCACATCGTTGGAGGCTTAGACTGCAGAACAGTGGGCTTGGCCCATCATATGCAGGCTTACGACGTAGATCTGCTAGCTACCGCCTGATAATTTATACCATACGTATTGCGATTTAATTAAGTTCTAAACAACCTGACGTTGATACATTTATTGGTGCTTGAAGCCTTTTCGATCAGACATCAATGAAGTGAATACAGTCTACTCACTGTGTAGACACAATGAGTAGACAACCCACCAGCCTAGATGTCACTCCTACAGCTACTATCAGCTCGCCTGTCTTAGCAGACCCCAATAACACACACTTAACGATACCGCTCATTATTCATATTTGGCTATGATGAAACATTCGTTTAATCTTTTGGCAGTCTGAGAATAAGATGCTTTATGGTGGGGGAGAGGGAGAGTCTGTTAGCAGTTCTTGCAAGCAACTGGTCCAGGTTTGGCTCCCTCAAAACAAGGTAGCTCTATCGAGCAACACTGGACTAGAAGTCCCGCCTTTGACATTTATATATGTATAAATGACACCGACATATTTTTGACTAAATATGCATATCAAATGTCACTGCAGATATTCAGAACTGCAATTACATGTTTTCATTCGATTTGGCCACTCAAACTAATCCATAAATGTATGGATGCCTCCTAATTGGAATAGTCAGGTTATGGTTAGTGAAGGGGATGATTAGTGGAAATTCTGGGCAGACAAACAAGAAGGGGCTTATTGATACTAGGACAATACTCTCCCATCTTTTATCTTGGCATAGTCTTGTCAAAGCTGGTCAGTGACCTTAGAGAGGCATAGGATTCCATGAACTTACTTTCCCCTTCTCAGAGCAAGGACAAGGTGTTCAGGCACTGCTTTATCCACTGAGGGCTGAATATTCCTTTTCCTTACACATCCAGAGAGCCAGAGCAGATGGTGGGCTGTGGGAAATTGAGCCCATAAGTCAGGGATTCAGTTTCTTGTCCAGACAGCCGAAGTTAAGATGTCACTTTAATGATGACACTGCATTCACACCCCGGCAAAGCCTCTCTTGCGTGCTATTCCACCTTGCTGCCACCGTTGCACAATGTTTGTGTGCACTCTCACCCCACAGCAACATTCTCTGCATAGCGAGCCTTGTTGTGGCCAAGCAGACTTTAACTGGTATCGGGTGGGTGAGTGGACAGCAGCACACATATTTGGCAATCAAGAGTGACATTGTAGCCGACTGGTGTCAGAAGTTCAAATACCCTCTTTCAGAGACCGCAGGCTGTAAATAGCCACTAAACCTGGGAGCCAGAAGATCATCTAGTCCACACATAGAGAGGCTGCTGTGTGGGGTATAGGGATTGGAAAAGGCCAACCTCGGTCTGTGGCCAGCAGTTACCCAGTCTCTGGTCCTAGCAGGGTTGGTTTTGGTCTTAGCTAGACTTGGGGAACTTGTGGAGATGAACGAGGACGAGGCTAATGGAGAGTCCAACAGTGAGTGAGGTGGTGATAGGAGCAGACTGTGTGCTTGCTAGTCTGTCTGTCTCTGTCTGTCTGTCTCTCTCTCTGTCTCTCTCTGTCTCTCTGTCTCTCTCTCTCTGTCTCTCTGTGTGTGTGTTCAGACTGCACCAATATACCTCTTGTGAAGGTATTTTTTGACAAGCTTTACATTGTTTGCTGTACTTTATATTCTGCGCACATGTGAATGGACTGTGTTTCAATAAGCCATGGAAGATAATATGGAAGGCTATAGCAGCCCTAGCATGTTCCTAGCTAACATAATTAGTTCCCTCTCATTGTTAACAACTTGAAAGGTTACTGGTTGAATGCTAGCTACCATACATTGAAACGGGACAAATGTGCTATGCCATGGTCTTATCTGAAGTAAAGCTCGGTCTTAATCTAGGACCAGGTTCAATTTCAAATTCAATACCATGGCTATCCATTTCCCTACAATTTCTGTCAATAAGACCACAAACAAACAGAATATTTTCCAACAAAATATATTAGCCCTAGCACTAAACGTCACGTAAGGGTGGTCTTTAGAGACAGGGCCCACATATAGCGGCAGGCCACCTGAAACCCTCCAGCTCTGTGGCTGTGCATTACGCAGTGATGCCGGTGTCTTTCGCTGGGATTAAGACCTACTTTTTCCCCACCCAAAATAGCCCAGCTGTTCTGATACCATTAACTCATGTTTTTTTTTTCCCTCTCCCTGCTCGGCCTCAGGCCCCCAGGGGGAGATGACTAAGGAGGATGTCCCCGAGCCTCTGGAAGGACGGGACTCTGTCCTTGGCCATCACGCACGCCTGTCTGCCTATCTGCAGAACAGTGGCATGCAACAGGCCGTCATCCACCAGGTGGCCTCCGCACCCATGCCCAGCGACTGTGGTGAGTCTCCTTGACACACACACACACACG
>JAOSLM010000133.1:3388954-3400793 GCA_025629765.1 Eleginus gracilis
CACACACACACACACACACACACACACACACACACACACACACACAAACACACACTGAACCTTTTGACCGTGAGTTCACAGGTCCCAGAGCTCTCCTGGACCCCCCCCCCCCCCACACACACACACACACACACCCATGGCAGAGAGGCCGAGGGAGAGAGAGAACAAGACAGGGAGAAGAGAGGTGTATATTGAGTATAACCTTGGATGAATTGCCTCTAGGAAAGAGCTACCGAAAAATAAATGTTAACAAAAAGAATAAAAGTAAACAAAATAAAAGAGGAAATATCGTATATAATCGTATTTGTTTTTATTGTAGATGTCATGTCATAGTTTCATGAAGCTATGTTTCAGCTCTGTGTGGTAGAATTTATTGTGCAAGATCGAAGGGTTACAGATCTCCTATGACATCCTATTTAAGAAAAATCAAATGGATCTCCCGCAGGATGTAGGCAGCATCTGTGTTCATCCTTGGACCGCCACTGAAGAGCATGCAGAGAAGCAATGATGATCGTGATGAGGAAGAAGACGATGATAACATCTAGCAATGACGTGATGCTCTTGAGTTTGTTTCGGGATATATGAGGATGCCTTTGAGCTGGTGGTTGGTTGTCATTCGTGGTTCCCAAACCTTGTTATAACCTATTGCCTTGTTAATGCTGTCACAGGACAGGTGCTCCACAGGTTTTTGTTTGTTGCTAGTCAGTCATCAGCCATTGTTGTGCATAGGCAGGAACACACACCGACATAGCAAAGGGATATCACAACGTAAACATTGTTTTGTTCTTTGTGAAACTGTAATGGGTAAATATAGAGCATTGTTCGTGACCTGATTCCTGATAGTAAGGAATGAAAAAGCACATTTGAAGATTTTTCATGTCAAGTTCAAAACCCCCAAACTTAACATAAAATGGGAACAGACCAAAAGAAAGGCTCAGCTTTCATGATGCTGGAGTACTGCTGTACTCAAATGGGAAATACATACAAATTAAATAAACTCGATATCAGAAAACGGTGTCGAATTCTGTGTCTCCCAAAAAGAAGAAGAAAAAAGGCGGGAGATAAAAGGAGCCTAAGGCAACATATCTGGAGAGTTATTTGCGAGGTACAGAGCTAATTAGCATTCTGAAAAGCTTTTGAACAAATGTCAAAATCCACATCAAAATAAAAGCGTCGCTCCTTATCCCCCTCTCTCTCTCTTCCTCGGTCTCTCACAAAACTGCGTACACCCCTCTCTATGGTTCATCTTTCTCCTTTTCTCCTAATTTCTCACACTTTTGCCTCACATCTCTGTTCTTTAAGCACCGAGGTGGGTCTTATCACAGAACGAGGACAGGAGCGAGGGGCAATGGACGCCCTGTGCGGAGTGAGACGCGGAGGCTGCACTTCAATCACATCTCAGAGTTCTGAGGCTGGCGAGTGGGGAACGGCGAGGGGTGGGCGGCACACGCACAGAGATCAAGGGGGTTGGGGGGGGGGGGCTCCACTCCTTCCCCCTGTAGCCTGAGGAAGGAGGGGGGCAGGGACGGGAGGGACGAAGCCTGGCAATAAAGGACTCTGCTTGGCTACATGCCTCTGTAAACTGCTTTCGTCTTGGATCTAGAGGGGGAAATCTAGGGGTTATTGGGTGGTGGCCGGCTTTTCGGGTTGTCTTTTCTGTGCACATTTTTGGTGTGCAACGTCTTATGGATCAGGCCCCACTACATGGTGAGCAGGGAAGGGCACGGGCTCTGCCAAAGAGAGAGATCGGATGGGTGGGTTGTTGGGTACGGAGTAGGTGATGCCCGGTAAAGGATGAAACCGATTCAAAGAGATGTAGGCCAGAGGATGGAGAAGTGATGAATAAAAACTTAACTAACTCCCTTTTCCACTCTAGCCAAGGGGTTTTGTGGGCATTGCAGGGGTACACACGCACATGCACACACAGGCACAGGCACACGCACACACACACACACACACACACACACACGCACGCACACCTCTAATTCCAGCAACCCCTGCAGGCGAAAGGTTCCCTGGTGTGGTTAATTTGGTTTCAAATGTGTGAGTTAGCATTCAGCGTGCATATGGGCGAGCGGAAAAGGAGCAACGACACTCATGTTAACTTCATTGCTGGATCTTTCTGTGACACTGATTTTTGGTAACCTATTGTAGCTCTCTCTCTCGGTGCGTTTTTCCACTTTACTTTACTGGCCCCACTGGACTCGGGGCGACAGCCCAGCCCGGCTGGGATTTGCATTTCCATTACAACTGGGCTAGCCGCTTTAAGGTGTGTCTTTAACAGATGATACAACAACGCACACACTTTTCAGATTAGTCTTCTTTACACATTGGAGAATGTTTACCACATACTTCCTCAATATTAGGAAAAGACAGAATATCTTCTCTTACCCTTCTCCTCCCTTGCTCTCCTAAAACAACCCTCTTACACACTTAATGGATGTTGTGCATCTTGGCACTTAATATAAGCAATTATTGTGTGTTTTACGTCCTGGCACTTAGAAATAGTACTTTGCATTTGGTTGCATCTTATCCTAGTTGTCTTTGTTCTAAACGGGGAATGGGTTGACCTAGCAATTGTAAATGCTTAGCACTTGATTCTATGAATATATTTACTGTACCGGCGATATATTGACTCTCTGTCTTCTGCCAAATGTACTTAAGTATGTAAGTCGCTTTGGATAAAAGTGCTAAATGCCGAAATGTAAATGTAATATCGATATCAGCAATCTTATAATGTGAAATGTTGTCCAATTCTTTAGACCAGTACTAATCTGAAAGAAATCCTTCCTATTTCAACCAGCTATTTTGTTTTGCAAGAGAATATCAGCAAATTATAATCACAGTGGTGCACTTCGATCTAAACCTTTATTACCCTTTAGGCTCATTTAGTTAAAGGAACGAAAGAATGAGTCATTCTTTTTTTTCCATTGAGAACTTTAGCCATACTCTTCATGCATGGCGATGCGTCTCATACACAAGAACGCAAAGTTTATTCTATTTTTACACGTCTATATTCCGACAATTTGAGAGATAACTTCTCTCCCCTAACATCCTCCAGGGCTGATGTCTCCACAACCCGTTTGGAGGATGGCTGCGGTGTATGGGTCGCTTTGGTCCCGGCCTCGGAGATGATCCGTCTCAGGCGTGTCTCAGCACAGCTTGCCGCATTTAAACTGGTAGTTGAAACAAAAAATCTACTTGGCACGGTTCAACTCGACAAGGCAAAAATTGCTGATGAAAGAATGGGTTTAAAAACGCCTATACTCTCTGACTTCCAGGCAATGTTTGTCTCTCTCTTTCTCTCTCTCTCCATGGCACTGGAAACAACTGAAACAACATGAAATGGATTTAACCTCTACAATCCGAGATCAACTAGTTAATGACCATCAGGACATTTGAATACATACAACAAAATTAATATTAAGGTTCACAAAACCCATTATAAAAGGCATCATCTCATTTGCTGATGCAGATAAGCTCCATTTCAATTAACGTGCCATAATTCAAAGGGGATGATTGCCATTTATGGAAGTGCAGACAAGAGTGTTTAGTTCAACAATGCATATATGGAAGACAGCCAAACAAAGGAGGGAGAGTTCGGTAACCGAGTAGAATGAAGGAGCTTCTTGACATGTTCTTTAATCTTTGAGCTACTAATGGCTTTCTGCATTGTGGCAATAATGCTGATGTGCACAGGAAAAATACTTCTCTCTGAATTAATAGGCGTTGGAGGGCTGGGTGCAAACGGCTGCTGCAAAACGTGACGGAAGCCACTGTGGTCTGACAGCTGTAGGCCTACCTTGACAAAAACAGCTGATTTATTTTTCTCTCTTAATGAGCACCAGGGTGTGGGCGGACCTCACAGTGGAGAGACGAGTGGATCTCAGCGGCTTGTTTTGTAATTGAGTGCATTACTTGAACAATTTCAAAGCCTTACTTATTTGCAATGCTCTATACTATACTATATAATAATCTATACCAGTTGCATGGGTTTATTCACTTCACATTAAACTCTCTCTTTTATTTTTCAATCTTTTCAATTTTATTTTTATTTTTTTAAGACAGTAAGTCTCATAAAAGGAATTGAGCTTTGAATTATGTTGGCTGAATGAGACATAATAGTGCGATATCAAAGAAACTTTGGAACACAGTGTACCTTTTGAAAGAACAAATGCTTTAACAACAATATAGAAGCCTATATTGAGCAAGTAAGAATGATGTAGCCGCAACTGAAAGGATGCAACAGATAGATCTTTGGGGCATAATTAACGACACTTATTGGAGTCAACTTGCGTCTTGTAAAAGACGTTCACAGCCGTGGTCGCCATGTTCCGGGTTTGCGGCAATGGACACCCTCCGGGGTATGGTACTGCGGGGACTATGAGTGTGGTTGATGGGGGGGGGGGGGGGGTCGCAACTTGGTGACAGGTGGGGTCGGCCGAGGCTCCACCGCCACCGGGGCAGTTGTGTTGGTGGGATATGTGGAGAGTTGTTTCGTTGTCCTCTGTCTGTTTGAATAAAGACAACTCTCGGGGTCGTGCGATGCAATTCTCGCATAACCTGTGGGCTGGTGTCTGGTTATTGCCTTGCCGCTTGCCACAATATGTATGATTGTGTGTATGTATTAATGTGTGTATGAATGCGCTTTTGGTATTCCCAGCTCGGAAAAGCGCTATTTAAATGCAGTCCATTCACCTAGCTACCTACCTATAGCTAACCACCAAGGAGCTACAGGTAGTTCATGGCCTGCTATCTCTAGAGCAGCTTTTTGAAAGTGTCTAAAGAAATGCTTGTGAATGGGACTTTGTTCACTCAATAGCTTAGCTTCTTGATAGATTTTCTTATATATTGAACAACATTGGAAGTGGAAGCTAATTAAATGTGTGCCTTTTGTCTACTTACAGTATATGTTGGAAAGCTAGATTGCAAGAACATTGCAATCAAACATCAATGTTGGGGTGAATGAATGACGAAACACTCAAATAAAACTACAAATTATTAATTTCTGATCATTACTGTGACATCTCGTTATTAAAAACAATCCCTGAGTATGACTTCTATTTGCTGTCAGACTTCTTTTACCTTGAATCGATTCCCAGATTAATTGCGCAATAAGGGAGGAGTTGAGTTAAACCGGGCATTTTATGACTTAACATTAAATAAAAAGGTTAAGTTCCACTTTATCCATTATGACCTCTATTAACAAAACATGAGATGTCACTAAGAATTGACAGTGGTACAATCACCTAGTTTAAATATAGTTCATCCTCGTTATAGCAATTTTGATATGTTTAAATGAATGATAGGACACTTGTAGAGAAGGACTCAATAAGTGCATTTAAGGAAAGAGTGCATTGCCCTTTATCATGATTATCTCAATCTAGATATGAACATGGACATTGAGGAGGTTTTCCTCTCTTGGTGACAATATTTTTGACAAAGATTGTTTTGAAACAAAATCATTTTTATTAGGGTTAGAAGCCCAAAACCCAACACAAAGAAGCCGCTGAGGCCATTGAGACCCATGTGGAGGGAAATGGAGGGGGGGGGGGGGTCATTAAATATTCATAGCCATCATTTAAATATTTGAGGCTTGGCGGTTGAGAGCCCCATACTGTGAGCGCAACATGTGGGTCTCAGAGCTTGGAGTGGTCCCTGCTTACGGGGAGAAGACACATAATTGGGTTTCATCTCCTTCCTGGAAACTATGTTAAAGCGGGACACTTTGGTCCCGAAGGAAAAGGTAAAGTCCTCTCCTCAAAATGCCAAATCTTTTATTGGATATGATGCATGTCTCCACGAGCAGGGATATCAAATCACGTAGCTTCATCCTGGTCCACTGTCATTCCACATATTCAAATGGCAGAAATACGCTTGGAGCGTAATACATCCCCAGCACTGACAAACATGAGAATTACATTGTGTCTGTTCCTGTTCATGGAAACACAGCCATGAATGCAACCCGAAATGCCGGTGTGTGAGTAATAAGCCTGATGCAAAACAAAATCCCTGACAAAAACAATGATACGCTGTCTAAGTCAATCGCCAACATACAAAACTAATCCTGCTTCTTTTCGCACGTCTGTAATTTAGACCTTGGTGAAATAGACACCTGTGTTCAGCAGCAGCGCTCGAAGAAGATCTGCTACACTGAGATATCCACGTAGAAATCTGAAGCCAATTGGATTAGTAAATCCCTATTTGGATAGAGATGTTTCTTTATTTGGCAAGTATGTTATTGTTTTGTTGATTTTTTGGGCTACATGGTTGCCATTAACAGCGAGAAACACTGGGCCTGATTTTCAGCCATGTTTTTTCACTGATGGTGTACGGTTGAATTTGAATGATAAAAATTGTCTGTTATGAGATATTATATATATATATATACATACAGTATATAAATAACGGTGCTAGTGAAGGCTAGTGAAACTCAACTTTCCCATTGGAATGTGAGTTTTTGTGTGAATTGTTTTAATGTTTGCACTGAACAGAAATTAATATTTTTTTTATTATTTTAAACAACACATTAGTCTACCCACATGTGCCATATATCTTATTTATGCTGCACTGTCTCACCATAGCAGTGATGAATCCTTGGAATTGAAGAACACAAACTATAAACATTGCTTCAGAACTCATCCAATCAAATTAAGAGCACCCCCCCATGCAAAAAAGATTATCAAATCCACTACCTGAAATCAAACCCATCTCAATCAAGAACAACCATTGTGTGCAGCCTCAAGATTTACTTGCTTAAAATAGTTTCCAAGCAATGGGACAGTGGAAGTTTCTTTTATAGAACAAATCATACTAATGGAAAATGTATTTGTTTTCTCTGGATGAGAATCGCTCGATAAACACTGAGTCAGATTCTGTGTCAGATTTGCTTTCATAGTTAAGCACACACATATTTTTTTTAAACACAATTACTTTTTAATTGCCCAAAGATAAATTACTTTTATTAAATTGTATTATATTGTCTATGCCTCTGGATCCAATTAACAAAATTATTTTCACTGACGGTTGCACGAGAGGGTAAATGGCATTTATCCCCTTTGGACTCGTGCAGTAAAACAGCTTAGTCTTTCTGAAACTTTTATTGAGTCAATGTCATCTTTTTCAACGTGACTCAAGACATTTTTAGGTTCTTAATTCCTGTGTCTGCATTCTTGTCCATAATTCCCTCTAATCTAAAGATAGAAGACAATCATTTTTGTTGATTCATTAAAAAAGGATTCCTCTGGAAAACTATTTAAAAGTCGCAATGTGTAATTCAAAATTAACTAGAATGCTGATTATTTCGCCACGCTCCACAAAATGTCAAATTAAACTACGGAAGTGAACAGCTGTCATTTATTAGCGATAGCCGGGCACAACCTACTGAGAATCTTAAACTGACAAACATCTCATAGACCTCCTCCGTTGCGCTTGTGAACGCTCATTCATTCTTCAACAGGGACATTTTGTCCCAGATCATCACTGTAACGTCATGGTAACCAATCCTGGGAGTTAAATGTACTAAGTCAACCGTCAAGTCTTGTACAAAGACACCCATAATGAGTTCAATTCAAAGCTTAGTGTGTAAAATGCTAAATCATTCCATTCACATTGAGCAATATTAGCATTTTTCACATATGCGCAATACATCTTTGCTTCAATGTGGCCATTGGCCCTAAATGACTGACCGCGGTATTCCCGACATTGCGTTATTGCGAGGATCTAATTGTTTTACATTTCTTTACCACTCTTATTTTGTTTAGTTGTGTTGTACTTCCAGTAATAACCGAGTGAATGTGGTCAATTTATTTTGCTCAAGTGAAACGTTAAACCATATCGTGCCACAGAATTGAGGTCCAAGCAAGTTGTGTTTAATCGATGCACGTTATAGGGAAGGTCAAGTGTACAGTAATAAGATATGCATGTATCAATATATTATAAAGTAATGAGAATGTATTATTTTATAGTAATCATATTCTTAATTTATAAAACTTTTACCGTTCGTAAATACTAAATCACAACAATATCTAAACGTATTAACAGCTGAGATTGACAGCAGCTGTTGTTAGTAGGCCTGCCATGAGGGCTGACATAGCATGCAGTTGGGAGCATTTTTTTCAACCACACACAAATACATTAACAATGTAATCTGTAATTGAAAGACCTTGAAGGTATGGGTTAGTAATTATGCATTTGCTGCCTTATTCATAATAAATAAAAATTATAATTAGTTCAGTGTCTGAAGGTTTTTGTTTTGTCTGCGTTATCATGCGAAGAGAAAAAAGAACATAACATGGCCATTTTCAAGGAAATCGTTCTCATGCCATTTAAAAATCAATTGACCCGCTCAGCTTTTCATTTAGAATTGTAAAGGGCAATGCCTGACACAGAAGGCCCTACCCACACCAACAAACACATGGCTCTGACTAGAAATCCCTGGAACATAAGTGAGTCTTGAAGTACAGGACGTTGGGAAACATTTTTGGTGTTCACACCAAAAGCAAAGCAATATATTCTACTTGCGTTACTCGAGTGAGGTTGCTTGAGCAAACCGCAAACCTTTCTCACGCAAGTGATTCAGCATCAATTCTAATGAGGAATTTGCATCGTTCTCGCAAACTTCTAATGAACCAGTTCATTCTCACAGCGCCATTCACGCCAGCCACTAATTTGCGTCTTTGCATTGACTTTGTATGCATTCGTGCCGTGAATACCAAGTTGCTGACATTCCAATGATTTAAATGTAATGTTTTTTGGTTTGACTCCACAGAAGCAACAGCATTCATTAAATTGTCCATTGCCTTTACAAAACAGCCAAAGGGTTCTAAATGTGAACCATCCTATAGTCTCATTGTTTTTGTTTTTAGAACAATCTCTTCGTACAATTGTTGGAACTGGTAGTAGTTAGACCTAAATGTTTCACTAGCAGACAATCACAGTGTCAATCACTGTCATTGAACTTTAACCCTTACAACAGCTGCATTCATGTCACTCAAGGCCCTCTGGCTGTCTCTCCCTCCTTCTTTTTACTCATTTGAATTCTGGTCGGATCAGGAGACCCTATATCGCATAACTATAATATAGCAATAAGGAGACAGTTGAAATCTCAGGGTAGGCACGTTTCCATTCATGTTTTGCCAAAGTAGATAAGTAATTAATTTCTGATTTGTCAGGCATGCTAATCTGAACAGCTGTATTGTGACTACATAAATGATAAGCATTGTAAGTGTGTGGATTGCCAGGATTTCTAGACACTAGACATGTACTTTTGATTCCTGGACTTTTTTGAAGGTTAATTTTGTTTAAGGGTCCTTAAAGACAAAAATAACTCATCCCTGACTTTCAAACAAATATGGTGGCTGAAACTGGACTGTATTTGTCAGGTGCCAGAAGGGTACTACCAAATGATGTCTATGTCACTACATCTAGTTGCCACGTTTCAAGGGATCTGGTTTATTTTGGTTTAGATTTATTTCTGCATTTTTACGATAGAGTGAGAGACAGGATGGTATGGGAGAGAGAGGGAAAGGAATCTAACCGGGTCGGTCTACCCGGTGTGCCACCGGGGGACCCCAGGATGAGGTTTCTGGATGTATGAATTGTATTTAGTTATTAAGTCTGAAATAGGAAACATATAGGTCATAGCTTGCAAGCATAGGTCCTCTTATATTGAACGCCTTTGTTCATTGCAATAATGTAACATAATAAACATTGTTCTAATAAAAAAAGGACAAATCATGGAGCTGAATGGGACTGTACATATACCCCATGAATTTTACTTTACCAAAATAAAGTAACATTTTAATCCCACCAGTCTAATTTTTGACATCTTAAGCCTGCTATTAAATAAATTTAACCAATCGGGTATCTTGGACATAGTGGAGTGAACTGCCGATTTACGTTTCAGAACACACAGTCCTCTTATGACATCCATCTTGGTAAACTACATTCATATACCTAAATGTATCCCTTTATGTTGCTTATATCAACATTGATCTCAAAAGTGGTTGGCGCTCCAAGCCAATGTTTACTTGCACGGTGGTACATAAATATAGGTTGCTTTTGATAACATAAAGGAGTGCAGTTGTATCGCAACAGTTTTGTTTTGGATACAATGTTTACCAAAAAGAGTGATCGCCTACTTTTAGTTTTCGAACAGGAAAACAAGGATTTTTTCAAAATACACACCCACTTCCAAACTAATCCCTCCCATCCGCAAACTGCCATGAGCTAACCCTTTTTACACTTGGATAGAAAGAAAGTGAAACTCCATTATTATTGAATCCTCTAAATACACCACATACTGTGGGCGAAAGGACGGAGCAAGCTTGTCTTCGCTAGGCTATATGAGGGTAGAGAGAGGGTGGAGGGTTCAGCCTCTCAGACACATAGTATAACGCCACAGTGTGTGTTGATGTGTGGGGCTCAGTCTTGCCCATGGGTGATTCTGATGGTGTGTCCGAGAGAGGGTTAGGGTTCTAGGACACACACATATAACACTGCGGTGTGTGAGGATGTTTGGAGATTCGTCTCGCCTGGGGTTGATGTTGATGGTTGGTCCGTGAGAGGGTTATGCTTCTAGGACAGTTATAGAATATGTATTGTGTGTGGCACAAGCTAAATATAACGCTCCTGCACAATGACAGTACTAATCATAAAGTGGTCTTGGCCATGAGGATAACACAACCCTTTCCTTCCTATAATTCTTAGCCAAGAACATTTGTTATTTTATTGAATGAAAAATGCGTTCTCTCTTGTGCCGTTTGTCCGTTTTGGGATACTGTAGAAACATTGTTGTATGGTAACAAAAACAACAAATCCAATTTAAAGGATTTAAAAAGTTATGAATACTATATTCATTTTCTGCCAAGGCTGTTGTGCTAGATACCACCATATTCTACACAATGCACCTTTAAGTGTTGGAACAAAATAAACGTAGGGTTCAGACAATTGTTGCCAGACAATGTTTGCAAAGAAGCTATTAATCATTGACTATGCACATAGTTACTTTTATAATATTCACATTGATTCCACTGCATTTCTCCCTCACAAAATGAACAGATTCACTCGTGCAGAACAGAAACTGGACACCACGGCTATTAATCTGCTTATTTGATAAAATTATTAGGCAAAAAACAGCTTCAAAACATTGAGGATGAAAGAGAAGTAAACATTCTACATCCATTATATTATCTTGTTTCTCAAAGTAATTAAAACGATTTGTTGACATATCGCAATCAAATTGTTTATCCGTCACGTTCCAATGAAGAACAATGAATAATATTGAATACATCATTGTTTTATTAAAACACATGTGAAATGTTAGTTGTACAACCTTCTTAAGTTTTTAGTCATCCTCAGTCGTCAGCTAGTATGTAAAAGCCCTAATTTGAAGACTGAATACCAACAGCCTGTCGGTTTACAACTGACTTCCAGAGGCATCAGCTCTCTCCGCATAACATTGGCCTTGAAGGAAATAAAAGAATGGCTGTCTATCATCTTCCCACCTCCATTCTAGGACGTTAGCTGCCTCTCAATACACTAGGAATAAAGAAACGTTTAGGGGGGGTAGACACCTTGTCTGCAGATGGCCCAGACCACCACTTATTGATTCAAGAGTGGGCCCCTGTGGCCCTGGACCTCATCCAGCAGTGGTGGAATACACAGAGAATCCTTGGGCCCCCGCCAACACACACGTGAATAAATACAACTGGAATGTAAATTAAACATAAGAGGAATTTGTCTTACAGGCATTGTGTGTGTGTGTGTGTATGTTTGTATGTGTGTGTGTGTGTGTGTGTGTGTGTGTGTGTGTGTGTGTGTGTGTGTGTGTGTGTGT
>JAOSLM010000133.1:3491378-3503096 GCA_025629765.1 Eleginus gracilis
CATGCGAGAACAACACTCACACAAACCCACACTCTCTCTCTCTCTCTCTCTCTCTCTCTCTCTCTCTCTCTCTCTCTCTCTCTCTCTCTCTCTGATGAAAAAACAAAATATATATTTTTCTATTAAACGTTTTAAAGTGCATTTCAATTCAACATTAAATGATTTGTCTTTTTTTTTTGCCTTTTGTCTTTCAGCCAACTGGGAGACTCTTTTCCCAAATACTTTCCCTTTCAGAGAAATGTGGGTGTGGAAAGAAAGGTTTAAAAAGCTGAACCTGTCGGGTTTCACCTGGCTTGACCATTTCCTCGTTGTCCCACATTGTGAAAGCATCACTCTAAACTGTACAATGCTACTGCAGGTCAACTCGCTCACACTAATTTGGACTCTTTTAGCGGGCCATGTGTCATGCTGTGATTACTCTGCGTCTATGTGTGGTGCCAGAGGTCCAGGGGACATCATAATTGGAGTATTAAATGCCTGCCACTCTAAGGTGCAGAACGTGGAAGGGCGAATTCAAGCAGAAAGATTCAACTGTACAGGGTAAGCCTTCAAAAAATGTTTTTGTTTATTTCATAGTCTTTATTTCCTTTATATCAAATGCAGTTGATTACAGATGCATAATCAGACAGATAGGCGTTAACAGGCTTCACATGCAGTTCGTATAACAATAGTTCATAAGAAAATGGAGTTGGTTGTCCTTTGTCATGATTGGTCAAATCAAGTCAATGCATTTAAATGATATCCTAGAATATGAAAAAAAAACAAAGACTAATTTTGCTTTAAACAATAGATAAACTAAGTGTGCAATATTACGTCGCCCTGAATTATATATATATATACATATATTATTAAGGTTTTGCATAAATCACTGATGTTATTTATACATGTATATGTTCATACAGACCTTATTTATTACAGCCATACTTGCATTTATATGCTTAATTTGATTGTTTTAGAGGCAGATTTAAAGGTTGAATGCAAAGCGTTTGTGACTATAAACTGTGATATGATCAAAACAAGATGAGATTACATAGCATCATGCTATCATCAATACTACTGCTAACAGCTTGGAAAAAGGCAAAATGTTTTGAACGCATTCTGCATTTTCTCATTCAGGTTTGACTTGGAATCATTTGTCGAGACCTTAGCTGTCATTCACACGATCGACACAATCAATGACTCTGGCTTCCTTCCTGGCATTCGTCTTGGCTACTTGGTCTGTGATACATGCTCAGACGCCAGCAAAGGAATCCAAGAGGCCATCCATATGTTGGTCATCAACCAAACCAAGCCTTTCGGATGTGACTTGATAGAGCGACCATTAGTTAAAGCAATCATTGGGGCACATTATTCAGAGGAATCAACTGCTGTGGCCAGACTTCTGGGCCTCTATATGGTTCCCCAGGTGAGCATAAAGAACTAACATGGCATATTCTCTCAATTCAATTTGTTTTCCATTGTCACACAAATAACCACAAAGTGTTTTGGATTATTTTGAAGATAAGTGCCACATCATCTGCAAACACTCTGGATGATATGTTACGATATCCGTCCTTTTTGCGCACAATACCTAGTGATGTGCATCAGACCCACGCCCTGGCCCAGCTCATGGTCCATTTTAAGTGGAACTGGGTGGGTGTCGTTTCCGGTGATGATGAATACGGGAGAGCCGCTCTACACGACTTCTTAAAATATGCCAGAGATGCAAATGTTTGTGCTGCCTTCAATGAGGTCATACCGCATTACCTGGACCACCCTGAGAGCAAGTGACGGATTAGCGAGGTGGCTACTCGCATCCAGTCCTCCGACGCACGGGTGGTTCTGGTCATCCTGAAGGGGCAGCTGGTGGAGCAGCTTTTTAGGGTGATGATCAGCAAGGGCATCTCCTGGACCTGGATTGCCAGTGATTCCTGGTCCCAGTATCAAGCGGTGGCTGAAATGACTGGGATCAATGCGATAGGAGACGTCTTTGGAATTCGGTTCATCACAGGACCCAATCCAGGGTACGAGCATTTCCTCACCAACCTTTTACCTGGCCCGGGGGCTGTAAATAGGTTAATCGAGGAGTACAAGTATCTGAGGTTTGAATGTACTCCAGAGGCTCGACAACACCAGGATTGCCTCAAAGACAGACCTGCAGACCAGTGTCCCTTACCTGACTCTCTGAAGCTGAAATCAAAACTTGCTTGTGTTCTACCAGACCCTCAAAAAGCGAATGATGACTTTCTGGCTCAGGCTCCTGATAAGACTTATGCGTATAGATTGGCTACATGGTCAATAGCGTTCGCTCTGCGATCTCTCCTCCAATGCAACACAACTACATGCACCGGAGAGAGGGACTTTAAACCTGGCGACGTAGGTATTTTTCAATGCTAATTTGGTAATGGGAAGACTGACATAGTGCAGGTTTAATCTTGTAACCTGAACATATATGTGTTATCAACATTTAATCAAACACGTCTTTTGGTTTCAGCTTCTCCTTGAAATGAAGAAAGTAAATTTCACCCTTGACAAGAGGCAGTTTTATTTTGATAATTCTAGCCTTTCAACTGGCTATGAATTAATCAACTGGGTGAAGAGACAAAAAAATAGGCATTTTGAAGTTATTGGAGTATACAATGTGATGAAACGCACTCTGGGTATTGAAAAGAAGACCATCGAATGGCATACTCCAAACAAAACTGTAAGACTGGCTACAACATACTGGAGTGACTTTACATAGATAAAAAAAATATATATCTTTAATTCTTGCAATGTTGTAATATTGTAATGTAATATTTGTATATTTTTTATTTGTATTTTTTCAGATCCCTGAGTCAAAATGTTCACAGTTTTGTCCACCTGCAACATTTAAAAAAATCTCTATGATATTCTGTTGCTTCAACTGTAGTGAATGTGAAGAGGGATCCTTCACCAATGATTCTAGTAAGAATATCTTTATGCATTTATTCTTATGAAAAATACAACCATACAAAATACTAAAATAATGTTTTTCTTTACAGATCTTCCCAACTGTCTAAAATGTCCTGGGGAAACTTGGTCCTTGAGGGGTTGGACAAAATGTGATCAAAGAACTGAAAGTTTCTTAAAATGGGACAATCCCTTTGCTTGTTGTCACAGGGATAGGACTTATTTAGCTATTTTCCATATTTGTCATCTTCCTGAATAAGCGTAGTAGTGTTATTTTCAAAGTGGCAGGTGGAGAAATTGTCTTTGTTATGATGGCTGGGCTAGCAGTTAGCTTCGGTGCAGTGGTCTTGTTTGTTAGCAAGCACACAGATGAGATTTGTAAATCCCGCCAAACTGTGTATGGCCTTGGTTTTACACTGGCCGTCTCTTGTATTTTAGTCAAGGCTTTTCGCACCTTTCTTGCATTCATCTTTGACATGAACCAGCAACATATGCTGAAAAAACTATATAAACCGGTTGTCATTGTGGTGTTTGGCACTGGAATTCAAGGCCTTATTTGTACTTTCTGGTTGATCTTTGATGCCCCTAAAGTTGAGAAAGAAATCTCAAGGCAAAGCATGAAGATTGTGTTGCAGTGCAATGAAGGATCCGACTGGGGATTTGGCATCATGTTCTCTTATATTGTGCTGCTCGCCAGCATCTGTTTCCTCCTTGCCCTCAAAGGTAGGAAGGTTCCACAGCGCTTCAATGAAACCGGTTACATCATTTTCAGTATGATCATCTATCTATTTGTGTGGGTCTGCTTTATCCCCATTTATGTGATCAAAATTCAACAGCGCCCTGCAGTGCAGGCCTCTGCCATTGTTGTCTCCAACTTTGGAATTATTTTCTGTCATTTCTTCCCTAAGTGCTACATGATGCTTTGCAAGAAAAAGCAAGACACAGACATACGGTCATATTTAAAAACTGTATGCAACTTTTCAATCAGCACAATAAGCAATGAACTGTCGTATACCCCTGATTCTGGGCACGGATCTGATGTAGAAAATCCATTTGAGAAGTAATTTAAAAAAGATTTAAAAGATGCTGGGGCAAGCACCCCAAACTCTTCGAGGGCCTCTGCTATGACAATCAAGGCGGAGTCCCGTAACACTGGCATTTCATCATCAAATCAAATAAGGCAACGGCTGCGAGCAAAGTCCCTTTGAATATTACTCAGAAACTGAGTATTCCTTCTTATTCATATGAGAATTCAACTAAAACGGTACTTTTCTACTTAGTGCTTGGCTGCTTGGTAAACAGAAAACATACACAGGGAAAAACAACATATTCCTCCTCAGTCATCCTCAAACTTTAAAACTTTAACAAATAGTGTTATCAATTCTGTCTATACGTTAACTATAAAATACCTTTAAGATACTGTTGAGGATTGTATTAATCACCAGCCAGTAAATATGTTTTACCTTCATCCTATTATTAACCCCACTCCCTCCACTACTCTTGAGGAGTTGTGTTTTATGATGAATTAAGGAGGAATAATAATCGGTGATCAGGCAGAATTAACACGCAGAAGGGCAGAATTGAAGTAACAACGGAAGGTGGTTGTTCTGGGTATCCTTTGTAAGCCCACGAATAAAGTGTTGAACATTGCAACTCTATTCTCTATCAGACTGTAAACTTGCCCTTGATTTGATCACATACCGCTACAATACCTGATGTATACCCTGTCCTACTGTACACTGTGCACTGGTCAATAAACAACTTAATTTCATTGTGGTGAGTTTTCTTTGTCATTGTAGCATAGCAAAAACAACTAAATGTGGCATGGCAATCCGTTTTAACAGCTTTTAATTGTAGCTTCATAAATAAACGACATAATGATATGTGTAGCACTAAAACATGTTAACAATACAATTGAACCAATGTATTAGGTGGTACATATCGGGCCCCTTAACATAGTGGTTTTGTATTTTATGTCTTACAAAGTCAACGCATTAAAATGACTGCTATCCTAAAAACCTGTTTTTGTGCCCTGTGCCTATATATAGTGACGTGCAGCCAGTCCTCATTACCTAAATGGGCTTATAGTCTTAGAGGTAGGTGAGTTGCACGCTTTAACGTGACATATGTGCACAGCGAGGGGTTAAGTAAAAGCCTCCCTAATCCTTTTAGCTGTATGTGCTCAGCCAGGCACACACAGATTCTCTGTGTTTTGGTACATGCTACATTGAAATATTAAAGGAATGAAAAACAAGTGATGACGAATAATATACGGAATTGCTTTCCTCATCTATGGATTGTCAGTAGAGACATTGAAGACAGAGTTATCAGTGTTTTTCCTTTGGGAGACGAGCTTATATAATGCAGAGAGCATGGAAGGCTGAACAACCGAAGCCATCTGAAGATGACAGACCCAGCAGGTGGCTAAGGACCTTGTCAATTGTTTTGGGCTGCTCACAGCATGTTTTACCCTGCTGTATTGTGACCCTACCGTGAGAGAACCAGTGCCTTGTGTGCATACAATGGGCTGTTCTCCATCAAAAGGTAAAGCTTTTGGGACTTATGGCTCCTTCAGGAGGGGTAGAGCATTGCTACCCGGGACAGAGGATGCTAGTCCTGGAGACTTCCAGTGTGCAGAGACCAGAGATTTGTCCATATCAGCAGATGGAGAAACGAAAGAGAGAAAACTGGCCACTGGCCCAGCCCAGTCATCACAGAGGGAACCTCCGTTCTCACCGCAAAATAGGAGAACTTGTTTGTCGGATACGCCTCAAGAAGAGGTCCATTTGGATATTTCAGGAAGTCAAGCAACAAGTAACACTCCGGCGGCGAAGGGGAAACAGAAGTCGGTGGAGAAAGATACGACAGACAAAAGGTTGGCCAAGAAACCAAAGAAAACTAGCACAGGTGTTAAACCTGTAAAAAAGGAGAAAGAGAAAAAAGTAATTCTCTCAAAGCAGAAGGTAGACTTTCCAGAACCTCTGGTGAAGGCTCACCAGGCTGCTTATGGTTTTTTAAACCCAAGTATAACTAAGTATGACATTTTACTGGGACTCTTGGAACAGGCAACACAGACCCAGGTGTCTATGCAGCCTATGGCCACCTTCATGCTCATGCGTTATGAGGAATTAAATCGTGGCTTGGAAGCAATGGCTTACGAAGGAGAAAAACTCCTGAAGGAAAACGGTGAGCATCTGGCTTGGCCATGTCCAACGAAAAAACCCTCATCTTCTTCTCCTGTGAAGCCAGGCTCTGCCGACGTTGACCCCCCACCAGATTTGCTGCAGCAGCTGCTCCAGTACACCACACAACGGATGCAGAATGTGTGCCAGACTGTTGGGGGAATTGGAGATTCCGCTTTGGAGGAGGCCGTGGAGTACTTTGCATCGCTCTCTGAGCTTTTAGAAGAGAAACTGCATTTCAAGCGTGCAACGGATGCTAGGCTAATGCAACTTCTCACACGGATTGAAACAGCCTCGCTGCGTAAGCCTGGACCAGAGGATTCGGCTGTCTTTAGCGAGGACAGTGGTATTGGGGCCGAGAGCGAATCCCTGGCTGGATCTGAAAGGCGGCTTAGGAGAGAAAGCTGTGAATCTACCGAAACAAATAGAACTACTAGTAGCAGTCCCATGGGGTGCAACGCAACTACGAGGAACTGGCGTTCGAGTCGAAGGCTTGCAGATAAAAACAGTTTGAGTGGGTCCCTCACGTCCATAGATTCTACGTGTACATTAATGGCCAAGGAACTAAATTCGTTCTCGTTGGACTATGGTGAGGAAGATGACATCGATGGTGTCGGGGATGCAGATGTTGATGACAGGGATATGGTGGTTAGAAGGCAAGCTAATTCATCTCCTATAGACCCTTCACAACGACCTCGACGTCTCGCACCAAAGTGCATTGAAAACCCACGTAATGTGGAGATGACTTTAAAAATGAAAGACGCCATCAGTGGCCGTATTAAATTTGTTTCATCACAACATGCAATTTCCAAAACTAAGGAAACAGGAAGCCCAAAACATAGTGGAGAACAGTGGAGAGAGGAGGATGAGGAGCGATCTTGTAAGAGACCACAAACTGCCGCTTCTGTTCGGAGGGCACCAGTACAAAAAAGCAAAGTGTCCAAACAGCAACGCTCTCAGTCTGCAGAGTCTCTGAGGAGCAGGGGTGAAGACCAAACTCTACTTGAGTTAGAGAGAACCCAAAAAGTTCTCAATCAAAGGATAGAGAGAATGAGCAAGGGCAAGGCAGGATCAAACACCAGAACAGTTCCTTCCCAAAAAAATCTAGGAACCTCTCCAGCACAGTCTCCAGCAGCAGGTCGTAAACACGCTCCATCAGTCAAGAACAACAATGTTCAGCCTCCTAAAGAAAAGGCACACTTGATAACGCAGCCCAGCAAACAACAGGAGACGGGCTGTGTGGACGAGGATGACGAAAAACCAGCCATCAAAACATCCAAGGGTCCGATAAAAGCTACTCCACCACCAAGCCCTCCATCATCACCACGACCTTCATCTGGATTTTCCAGAGGGCGGAATTCTGTCAAAAAACTGATCGATACGTTCAGTCAAGGCAGGGAGCAATATGAGGAAACCCGCGTTTTAGGGCCTCTCAAAGGTGTCAGAAAGTGTGGCGTTCCTGTCATGCCAGGCTTAGGTAATATTGAGGCCGTTCTCAGTACTGGAATCACAAGCTGTCGAGATGAATCAACATTGAATGATAAAACGGATGATTTAGATCTTGACAGTCTTCCACCACCTCCACTAGAGGTATTAAATGACAATTCCTTTGAGGGTGCTCACTGTTTTGCTTCAAGTTCATCAGATAATGGAACAACAAAAACGTCTGTTGCTAAGAGAGCTATTGTATCACGGTTAAGGGCCTCAGTTCAGTCAGTCACAGTGCTGCCATGTAAAGGGAATCTGCCACAACTCTCCAGGGTCCCGCTCGTGATGAGACCTGACCCACATGACACAGTTACAAAGATGGAGCCAGAGAAAGCCATGGCTGCCTCCGTTCAAAAGCAAGCCAGAAAGTTCATTCATCTGCAGGAATCTTCCAAAACGCATTCTGAGGTCTCATCAATAACTAATTGTCATTCAGTGCCATTTCTCAGCAAAGCAGCAGCCTCACTAGGAGAACAAAATGATAAAAGACAGCCAGATCCGGAGTTCAAAACTGTGCCTCAAACCATAGTTAGCAACAGCCAACCATCTGTCACCACACCTATGTCCAGGGTGCGAATGCTACCGTCCACACCTTCGGCTCCTAGCACCGTGCAGCAACGACTCACTAGTCCCTGCAGTTCCAGAAAGCAGCCTACCCCACCCTCTTCAACCAGCCCCCCGGTCAGCCGGAAGCTTCCCACTCCACCGCCCGTTCACAGGAGACTCCCAAGCCCACCTGTTACACGGCGAAATGTTCCAAACGCGGGCTCCTCGTTTTCTTTCAAGGCACCGTCTCCACCAGCCTCACCGCAAGTTCAGAGATGGTCGAGGGCGAGCAGCAGCTGCAGCAGTAACGACTCCTCTACGTCTCGGCTGACGGGCAACGCTCGCTCTGTGTTTGGCCTTGCTTCCCCATCTCTGTTTGAGGCCCAGCCTTACTCAGTGCCTCAACCTCCCCAAGCATGGACCTCTGCTGGGGGTTCCCTTCATCCGCGCCCTTGGGGAAGCCATACACGATGTCCTGTAGCTCTCCGAGGACCGCAGCCTTTTATCCGCCGCTGCCATTCAGAGCGAAGACCAAGTCTGCCATCTCGCTCAGCTGGCAGCTTCTCCATGGCCCAGAGCTGTGGGAGCGAGCCATCCTTAAACATACAGGGGTGAGTGATCCTTTGCCGTCTTTGCCCCGTATTGCATACATTTTTTCATATTCTCATATGTCATCGTCCCAAAATGACAATATGTGTTTGTCTTGGTGGGATGAATGAGTAAACTGAAGGAGAACTCAAAACATGTATCCTATTCATTCATTGGATTTTCTCAAAATAGTTAATAATTCAATAAATAACTATAATTCACAAAACACTATTAGTAGCAGTATGTTGCCATAAAAGCTAATTCACCGTGTGTAGATATTCCTATTTTATATTTTCCTAAACAAATTCTACAAATATACAATATACCCTAACCGACCACAGTCAACAGTTTGGATTTGTCTTGTGTATCTTAGGTAAGGTTGAAAGATATCAAAGGCAGGTTAACGCAGGAAAACTTCAGCACCAACTTATTCTACCCGACCTGGGTACCAGCAGCATGTGTATGAAAACCGAAAAAGGTCAACAGTCACGTGTTGACTTGGAATCCTATCACCTGTTCAATTTCAGAATTTTTAATGTAAAGAACATAATCACATAATTAATTTAGAATTGCCTGCCTATTCGGATAACAGCTGACTTTAATTTTCCATATTCCTTTTGTTGCATGTCAACTTTCCCAATTAGGTTAGAATACAAGACCATCCTTCTGTATCTTTTTTATGATTCATGATTTATTTCCCTAAATTAAATCCCTTTGAGTTTAGGTTTTTTTAGTTGTTCTCCACCCCCACAATGATCTGAATCTACAGTAATCGTTCTGTACAGGGAGGGATTATGTCTTCCATCTCAGGATGAAAGTAACCAACCGTGGTTGCGCTTCTCTCACTAGCTAATCTCTGTGACGCATTTAGCCTGAGTCTAACTGGCATGGCCCTACCTGGCCCTATTCTCTAATCTACCATAACCATGTCCCTTCCCTTTATTCTCATAGGCTGGGGGATGAACCTCCCAGGGAGGATGAATTGTGGAGGAGCCAATCAGATCTGCGAACTACCTCACGCTCTCTTTCTCACCCTGATCTATGCATAGTGGGTCAGTCCTTACATCGAGTGTGAAGGGGCTGGTAACGACCAAGTGGGATTAGGGATTAGCAGGCCTCTGAAAGGATTTCTTGTTGTTTTTAAGAAAGTTATCCCTTTTGTTTTTTGTCTAGAGAACAACTTTTCTCTTAACCTTACTTTAAATGTTTTTTTGAATTGTTATTGTATGATTTTATATAATGTGTGTTTAAGTGCATCTGCGTGTCTTTACGTGAATATATACACAGAGAACACATACGGTACAAAACACTACATACTGTATATATTTCACGTTATGAGAACACTCAATACATTGAATGTCTGGCCTTATGTTTTTCTACATATGGCTAGGTTAAACTCACTGTATATTTGGAGGCTCACACATTTCTTCAAGTTTCAAGGTGGATTTCATCGACTGAATAGTAAGCACAGTAGTAAATGGGCCATAGTATTGAAGTCATCGGATTTACATATGTCCTATTATTACGAAATTTCTGAAAATCTGTACATTTAATAATGTAGTTAATGTTCAGTGTACATGTTTTGTTATCTCATTTATTAAATGTTTATTTGAACCAACAGTGTCGGGTGGTGGCAAATAGGTGGCACGCTTCCCTCTGGCCTTAAAGGGATACTTCACCGGTGGAGATGTGAAGGTTATATGAAGTAAATAATTCTATGTATTATAAATGTCCAAAGAAATATTAAATCGGTTCATTCTAGCCTGAGAAAAGGGTGAAAGTGTCTCTCTGGCTCCTCCAACTCCCACAGTGCATTGCGTTCGCTGCACCGCCCACCTATTTTTCCGTTTGGAGGGGGAAGGACCCATTATATTAGCGTGAGTGGTAGCGCAAGCAAACTTTGTGTAAACATATCCCTGTGATACGTTGACTAGTTTAGACTTCTGCTCTTGTTTTTTTCAAACGCATCATTTGTATATTACTGTACAGCATAAAAACATTTGGTCAGCATATCAAGTATTTGTATTCAACCTTTTCTTCCCAGTTGAAATAAGCATTTATCTCATACAGTAGGCCTACTTTGGGTTAGTAAACAAATCACAGACTTTGGCTGGCGTTTCCAATTCACTTTCTGGGTACATATTCTGGGAAATATGTATCCAATACCAAACAGTTCAGATAAGGCATAAAGCCTGGGTGAGAGGTTACACACATGGCCCCGTCCTCACCAGATTCAGCCATTTTATCTAAAAGAAACTGGCATCGCTGAAATAGGCGAACAGAGCCTACCGGCACGCTCCGGCAGCTCCTCGTCCTCGGCAACAGGCAAGGCTTGTTCAGCTGCAGCCGCAGCAGCCTCCTCCTCTATTTCTGTCTATTCTTCCTGGCTGTATTATGGCTCGTACAAATAGCCCTGAATGTCAGAATCCAACAATAGATTTTCAAAATCCACTTCGGCTGTTTCACATTACAAATTTGTTCTCTAGCTAAGAGGTGAAGAAACATGACATGACATTCTGTTTACATCTTGTACGCGAGCTCCCGCCGCGTTGTGGTTTTTAGTACTGCAGCTGATGAAGTCTCTGTGGCCCAACGGCACAATGGAATGTAATCTCAATTTGAAATATTTCCCCCCCAAAATGG
The DNA here is from genome assembly GCA_025629765.1 of Eleginus gracilis. Taxonomy (NCBI): domain Eukaryota; kingdom Metazoa; phylum Chordata; class Actinopteri; order Gadiformes; family Gadidae; genus Eleginus; species Eleginus gracilis. Next base: position 3,502,736 of record JAOSLM010000133.1, read on the forward strand.
TATGAGTTCGAATCCCGTATTTATTACATCTTCGTAGATAATAGATTATGTGGTAGGAATGTTAAGAAAGCTTAACTGAGATAGGCAGTGAATTGATTCATAGTTAAAATATTTAGGATAGGCCTAGTGCTTTTGCCATGACACTTACGAATTTACGCGGTCAGCTATCTGCCAGGCTGCATTTCTCTGAAAGGCACATGCTTTAGTGTTACCTTTCCTCATTATCACTACCTTTTCCTCATCGTAACTCTCCAGGAGAACCTGGAGGTCTGAAATTCTATTTGGCAAGTTCCCTTCACACAAAATATTAAATATATATATACTTAAAATAAAGTAGATAAATAAACTAAACTAAACTACC
>JAOSLM010000133.1:3894165-3904520 GCA_025629765.1 Eleginus gracilis
AGAGAGAGAGAGAGAGAGAGAGAGAGAGAGAGAGAGAGAGAGAGAGAGAGAGAGAGAGAGAGAGGATGAGGACGATGAAAAGCTGTTTTGTTTTGGTGCTGTTGTAGACAGAGGTACGGCCTGTCTTGCTTGGCAGCGAGTAACAGATTCTAAATAGACTAATTAGCTCAATTACAGTGAGGTTGAGCTTGTCAGCCCTCTCTCCCCTACCCACTGACCCATCCCCCCCCCCCCCGGAATGCGCTGTAGGCAGCTGTCTCTGTGAATGCGGGACTTTTTTGTTTGGAAATGGGGCTAATTTCTAGTCTCGACCACATATGTACTGACGTGCCCCACACGCATCATGGTGTGCATCTCTCTCACACACACACACACACACAAACATGCACGCACAAACACAGACATGTTGACACGCACACATACACAAATGTTCACACGCACACATTTCCACACACACACATACAAACATGCTCACATGCAAGCACACATATACACAGATGTATACATAAACATAAAAACATGCTCACATGCAAGCACATTGATACACAGATACACACGCACACAGTTGCATACACACCCACGCATGCAAACACAAACACACACACACACACACATTGGCACCACAACTATTGCTCCCAGGGAAAAGACTACACCCCTTGTGCTTTGGCAGCACTATCTATTCAAATTCCGAATAAGGAAGATATTTCTCCCAGCTGTGTGAAGAGGGACGATATGTACCAGCGACTTCAGGAGCCGATATTCTCCCGTAGAGTTCAGCACGGCGTCAGCTCCGCCACGCCTCCTGTCCTGTGGTTTATTCTCCCCCGTCCACTTCCTCATACCTTTGCCCCTTAATCACCTCTCAGACGGTTGGTGCGTGTGTGTGATTACCTGTCTTTATCTGCCCCAGTCTGCATCGGTGACTAGACTCTTTTAAAGAGTCTGCCTTTGTTTTCAGACAGATTCACACAGAAATACAGGTACAACACTGTATGGTATTGTTATGAGTTTAAGACCACATCATACTTAGACTGATAAAACCTGCTGGAAATAACTCACACTGGTAGATAAGATGTTTTGAGCATACTTATCTGCAGATTATATTCCCACTGATTTTACCGCTGTTCGAGGTTGTCAGAGAAAACTTAAGCTAACAAACAGTGCCCTCTGTTGGTGAGATATAGCAATGCACATGATGCCAGCCATGCTTTGTGGTTCACATGACGTGAACCACAAAGCATGGTGACACAGCACATGACACAGATCGTCATTAATCAATCAAGGATTCTTTCGGTCGCTCATGCATTGCCGTTGTTGTTCCCGCAGGAGACGGAGAAGCTGGAGGAGGAGAAGGCGGACCTGCAGAAGGAGATTGAGACCCTGCAGAAGGAGAAGGACAAGCTGGAGTTCATGCTGGTGGCCCACAACCCCGCGTGTAAGCTGCCAGCTGATGACCACCTCCACCAGGGGGCCCACCACCACCACAACAACAACAACAACAACAACAACCACAACAACAACCACAACCACAACCACAACCACCACCAGCAGCAGCAGCAGCAGCAGCAGCAGCAGCCGCACCACCACCACCACCACCTCCACAACCAGCAGCAGCAGCAGTGTGCGCCGCTGCCCCTCACCATGCGCTCTACCCTGGGCCCCCGGGCGCCCGTCAACGCCGTGGTGGTGAAGCAGGAGCCTGACGAGGACGACAGCGAGGAGGAGGAGGTGGAGATGGAGATGAATGGCAAGCCCCAGCGCTCCGTCATCAAGCCCATCTGCCTGGGTGGCGGCGCCATCAACGGTGGCATCATGGGGATGTACTGCACCGACGGGGACAGCCTCAACACGCCGGTGGTGGGCGCCTCCACGCCGGCCTCCACGCCCAGCGCCCCCAGCCTCATCTTCACCTACCCCAACCTGCTGGAGCCCGACAGCCCCTCGGCCACCTCCGAGTCCTGCTCCAAGGCCCACCGCCGCAGCAGCAGCAGCGGGGACCAGTCCTCGGATTCGCCCACACTGCTGGCCCTCTGAGAGGCCTCCGTCGGAGGGGAGGATCGGGGGACGAAGGGGTGGAGGGATGGAGAAGAGGTGGTGCCCCCGTCTGGTGGCACACTGCACTGAGGTTGAGATCTGAAACACAAACACTGTTCGACTGCCCAAGTGTTTTGGGGGCACACACGCGCACGCGCATTCCACCTGGCGGCCGGAAGGAAAGACATTCAAGACCATTTGTTGGTTGTTTTTTTTCAAAGAAGAGAGAGAAAGTCCAGATCAAGCGGAATGGTGTGAGCTGTTTCCTTGCCCCAGGGAGAGACATCAAGGCTATGCTGCTTGTTCCTACTTTTTTAATTATGCTTTCGTATACCTTTGATTTAGTTTTTTTTTGTTTAAATATGTCGAAAAAAACACGCACCTATCTCAACGGGTGTCGTCCCTTCTCCATTTCAACCTGTGTCAGCTTGTTTACATAACAGATGAATTTGAAGTTAACTGATGCCTATTATCAGGCAGTCGTGAATGGAGATGATCATACATCCAAGGGCAAAATTAAGAATATCAATATTTTTATAAACCATGTTAGAAAAGCCATGTGGACAACACTTGCACTCTGCCAAGATCAATCAATTTAAATATGTAAACGAGGACAGCTTTACTCTGCGTCTCTCTCTCTCTCTCTCTCTCTCTCTCTCTCTATCTCTCTCTCTCTCTCGCGCTCCCTCTCCTTTTTTTTAATATTTACTTTTTATCTCAGAACAGTTGGACGTCGGTCCTGGGAGTGGAGGAGTGTGGATGTGCTCGTGGACATTGTTGATGTAATTCCAGTCTCTTTTTTGACAGTAATTGATACCCTGTGCTGGTACATACTTCTTCTGTTTAGTGGAGAACCTTGCCCTCCCTTATCTCTGCCTGTAGAAAAGCACCAACCAGCCACTGCCGTGCCTGGAACCACTCAGTGTTGCAAAAGGATACGAGCCAATTTTATATTGACACCCCGCTACTCGGTTTCGCCATAGCGTTTGATGGCTCCACCTCGCAGTAGTTAATCAATGTTGCTTCAGTGATCTTGTGTTTTACCGTTGACCAGGTGTGCAGGAAGTGTCTGTGATTTATTTTCTATTTTCGACCATTGATGTCAGGGATGTTCCCTCATGTTTAGTGGACCCCCTCCCACCCTGCTCATCCCCACCTAGCAGGACTCCAGGAGTCTTCACTGTCGGGATGGAGGGGAGTTTAATACATGTCATGTTTTTATACAGCCGTGTTGCTGTGCTGCGCTGTGGAGGGGATGCATTCGCACAGACTCGTCTTGTCGGGATTATTATACTTTGTTTGTTTTTTATGCTTGGACTTTTGGAAGAAATTATAACCCTGATAATTTAAAAGAGCTCTGCTGGATTTTGTAGTTTTTTTTTGTTGTTTCTTGCAAATTCTCTCAATACTTTATCTTCCCACAGTGAAGTTTTTTTTAATCCTTTTTCAAATAGCCTATCAAGGCAGAGCAGGTTTTAAAACAGCCCAAAACTGTTTGTATTACATGTGTCATGTATGCCGTGATCCGTCTGCCAGTGCTGTTCACCTTAATAATAAAAGCAAAGCCACTGTGGTAGAGACTCCTGCCAGCTTACAATGATGTCACTCTAAATGCACCTTTTCTTACTATGGGTGATCATTTAAGATTTCAGCTTCACTGCAGATTTCAGCTCATGTAAGGATGTTTTGGTGAACCTATACCAACCTTCTCAATACTGGGTAGAGACGTTGTCACTAGTGGAAGCCTTATTGGCTCATATGCAATGTCACTCAAGGCAACTAATTAATTTTAGACCAATGGCAAGGGGTTAAACACTTTGGGAAGACTGGTGCAAGACAGAATACTTGAGGGTCTACAAAACACTTATTGAAGCAAACAAACTTAAAATGGAAAAAGATGTTGTGCGAATCTCAAAGGGGTATGGATTTTATTAAATAAAAAATCACCAAGCACTGAGATGAATAGAGAAACTATATTTAGGACTTATTTGTTTTCCTCAAACATTCCTCCTATTGTAAAGTCAGGGGTTACCTTTACCTTTTATAAATATAAATATCTAAATATATTTTTGTCGATGTTGATGTCAATAATGGAAGAGAGAGAGAGCAAGAGTGAGCTGAAGACCTTTGTTGTGCTGGATGCAGCAAATGGACTTTGACATTGATTTTAAAGACTGCTGCTGTAATGTGTAAAGGTTTTGTTTCGAAGGAACGTGCCATCTGTATTTATCTTGTGATGAGTCTTTAGTTATGGTATCAAGCGGATACAACGGGGGGGGGACAGCTCAACTCTACATTGGAAACATGTGACATAAATTGATACCAAAAAAAGCCATTATTGTGGGTAAGTCTGCTATGTCTGTACGTGTAGGTTTCAATCGATCCTTTGATCCCCTTAGAAAAACATAGGAAAGCCATTGACTGTAGATCTTTTACTGTACATGTAATCTACTGTCTACTGCCTGTTTTCAACTACTATTACTTATTTTCCAAATGCTTTAACTGTTTTAAAATGATTCAAAATCAATACAAAAAACAGCAATATGTAAAGCCAGTGTTTGTTAATTTAAAACAATAATAATAAAAACATTTTGAAATGCACAAATGCTTGTTGCCGTTTTATTGAATGATTCATGGATAATCTCAACCATGTCTCTTTCATGCAGTGAAACGTATTTGAAATGTGTGTATTCAGCATGTCCATTTTAGTGTCATGTATCTTTTATGGTCATTGTTTCTGTCTCTGTGGTGTAGGGTCTCCACTGCGCCACTGGGAGTCTCTACTGCACCACTGAGATAGGAACACTGTTGGATAACACTGGATACCCGGGTTCGACTCCTGCTGATATGGGTTTTCATTTAACCAAAATGTAATATCTAAAATCATATCTATTCCACCGTCATATATAACCTCCTACCAAATTGTTTTTCTAATCTCCATGGGGAAGCTGAGACAGCTATTTCCTAACGCTCTGAAAACCCGGGTACAAGTCCTGCTGATTTACTTTATATTCTTATGTGAATTCTAAACTCAGGGCTAGCCTAATCTCCAACCAAGGCCAAGTCGGCGTCTTGGTGGTTCAGCCCCTAGTAAGTGTTGATGGTGAACGCTTTTTAGTTCCCAAGGTCGAGTCCCCGCACATAAGGACACCAAGAACCAAAGGCGTCTTGAAACGTTGTGTGCGTTTTTGTTCGAAAGTTACTTGACCCCACCACCATTTTTGGGTTACATCTACCTGCTAAAGTTAGCGTAATATCTATGGCGACACACTAGTGCCATAAAGCACTAATGTGATAAAACATGCATTCGGGCGTATTATAGTATGTCACCGGCGTAGTTATTAACTACGAGCGCGCAAATTATCTCTGCGCGCGCGCGCACTCAGAACGCTGCTCCCCGAGCGAGGAAAACAGCTCCTCGAGAGCATTACGCAAGCGAGAGGGGAAAAAACTTGTTTTGCATGTTTTATCACATTAGTGCTTTGTGGCACTAATGTGTCGCCATACATATCGCGTGATTTGAGTGATAAATATGATAAATATGAGGTGTGGCGTGAGAGCTTGAGAAGAAGGGTAATTTGTGAGTCTCAGGCTCAATGCGTGAGATTTGACCCTGCACTTGATTTAAATCATTCGATGTGCGCCGTCGTTTAATAGTTCAGTGTCATCCAATGACCACTAGATGGGGCCAGCCTCACTTTGGTTCGATTCCATTCCCACTGGTGCTTTTTCAAAAAAGCGTTGTATCTTTTTGTATTATCCTTTAGCTGTTGCTAGGGTTACTGATTAAAGTGAACAATCAAACGGATCATTCACATACATCAAATGAATTGGGGGGCAGCAACAGCAGCACACGCTCTTCAGCAGCATCACAAATACGCTCTTAAACTTGCTCCACGCACACACACACTTTTATTTTATTTTATTCTAAGACATAATCGCATTCATTGCTTGTGTAATACTGTATCAAACGTATGTATTGATGAGGCATTAAACCTCAATAACTGCGGTATTCAAGGGCCAAGTCAGTGCAGCTGCTGTATTTAATTGAATACACTGTTCCTCCATACTGTAGGTGAGCTTACCTGGATGTGTCGGCACAAGACTCCTGCTGTTGCAGTATGCTGTGCTTAAATCGTTGATGGGCGAACATGGCTTTGGATAGGTTACTTGTTGCTTATTTGTTTGTTTGCACTCAACACTTTTATAACTCTGATGTGAGTCTGTACAACGGCTTCACAACTTTCCTGGCCATGTTTCTGAAGTCATTGTGTTGTAAGAACTAAAGTGATATACTAGAATATAAAATGGAAGGTTTCCTTTAATAGGGACTTACTGGCTAGTGTTGTCGTGTCCAGCGTTGCCATGGCGAGATGTGATGAAGGGGTGTTTCCCTGTGCCCCGCCGTGTGATGCACAGCCCTGCATCGAGCGGCAGCTTCCCCTTCAGCAGGTCCACAAAGTGCTGCACGCACTTCATCCCCGTTGTTTTCCTGCGCACAGACAGATAAAGTACATTAGATAATAATTTTAATTTAAGTGGGTCTATATATATATATATTATAGTCTATATTGCAAGGCAGAGGTAATTCAATAGGTGCATTTGTAGCTTTACATATTTTCATAAAAATATGGAAAACTTTGGATAGGCCTACGGGATACAAGTGAAAGAGACTTTGTTGTTGGTCCGCTGATAAAATAACTTTTACATGCATGATGCAGGATTTCTTTCATGGTGGTTGGTGTTTATTCGTCTGTGCTCTCAATTACACTCAAGTGGGCCAGCACATTCATACAGAGTATTCCCTTATGTCCCATCTCAATGTATTGCTATAATGATCAAGTTCAGCAGTTTTGGTTCTCAATTAGATATTTAATGATGATCGCCCAATGCATCACAAAATAAACTAAGCAAACACTGGATCTTTCCTTGTATTCGCTTATGAAGTAGGCCTACACTGGCATTTGTCTATCCGTTTTGTTTTTAATGCATTTATAAACCCTCTCCATTAGAGGGCAGAAAGCGACCACATAACTGCTCGACTTGATGACATGCTGGTGAAGCGTTAAGTAGCAAAACATCACATATTTTATGTAATGTATTTATTTATGTAATTTAGAAATAATACCATCTAAATGCCTACAAAACTTTCTTTTAAGAATGTATTGTGTTCGAGGACAAAAATATCTGACTACTTAAAAAACATAAAAAAACAACATAAAAATCGTGAGCATTCAAATGAAAGGCATAAACAATGTTTAATGAAAAAATATATGTACAGCAAGAACATTGAGCGTTGAATAAAATGATATGAATGTCTTCAGGCCAGAGAGGAGTGGCACAGCGGGCAGAAGTTATATTTGCTGATCTCCTGCTCAATGGCGCAGTGTTTGCACACGGTGCACATCCAGAGCTGGAACTCTTGGATGGGCCGTCCCGTCACGATGCACGTCGGCAGCTTTCCGTCCGTCCTGTCGGGGGTACAGACGTAGAGCTGATAAGAAACGATGGACCACTGGACGTACCGTGAGTTGGATCTAAGAGACAAGTCTGACATCTGCAGAAGAAACTGCATAGCTCTGATAAAGTATTCACATTCATTATTTTGCATTATTAGACTACAAAAATACAAAAGAAGATCCTCCCAAAAGAAGGGAAAGAGCAATGTTTTTACGCAACGTGTTCAGATTACGTCAAGCACAGAAGTGACACAAGTGCGGAGAACAAAGATACTTCCGTAAACTGGCCCATTATATTAGTGTCCAGGCTATTATCCTCATCCTCTTTGTGCAGAGGCTGGTCTCAAGCACCTGACCTACATTACGTTAAGCCCTTAGCTGGCCCCAACAGCCTAGATTGATTGGTTTGGCATTATTAATAAGAAATGTTTTTGTTGTTACTGTCGATACCTAAGCACATCATGTAGGAGCTATGATATTATTGATGCATTATTGATATACAATTTATCCAGTATAAAAAGCAATATCTATTCCACATAGCTCATCACCAGACAGACTAATCCATTATTAGTTCCTGGGTAAAGTTATCTGTGTTTTTCCCTGTTTGTCTTTTACTCCAGGTAAATTGCTGAAGGGTTTTTTGTCCCCCAAAAAATAAACTAAACTTAAGGCGTTTGCTTGAGAGTTCCCACTGCCGGCTCACCCCTCGGGGGCGCTGTGGAGCTCCAGAGTGCGGCTGTCCTTGGGGTTGTGCTTGGTGAAGATCTCAAAGGCCAGGTCCTCGTACTGCTGCCTCTGCTCGGGCTCCAGGCTCTCCAGGGACTCCAGCTTCATGAAGGCCTGAGAGCAGGTGTAGAACGCCCTGCTGGCCGCCGAGCACACGGCCAGCAGGGAGTAGATCTCCACCGCCGGGATCGTGTCCTCGTAGTCCCGTAGGTGGAGGGCTGCGGGGGGGGTTCGGGGCGTTAGGAGGTACCACAGTTAAAGCTTTACCGCACACCGATCGCATGTGGTTGAGTTTGCTTTCCCCAAGAGGTTTGAAGCACCACAAAACTGTGTCCAAAAACGGTAGCAAGGTTTTACCTTTGGATAGCAAGACTAAAAAAGACATTTAGTGAAGTGGATTATATGAGAAGCAATCAGATAAATAAAACCACCTTGCTATGCAAGATAGCAAATGAGCAAAGGCGTGGGCCCAACTGTTGCCAGCTGGTTGCTGAACTGCCATCGCTCAATCCTATTCCTCAATCTAATTGCATAATAAACATTTTCTAACCATTTTCTCCATTCACCTAAGTTGTTGCATTACTCTTTAATCAGTATATAAAATCGGTTCATAGCGTAGCCCTGCTGACGTTGCAGAGGCCTCCATCAGCATGGTCTCACGTTCACTCGCGGCCCACCTACCAGTCCGCACGGCGTCCTCCGTGTGCCCGTCTATCAGCTGCCTCTGGGCCAGCAGGAAGAAGTGGTAGGCCTGGGCGCCGCGCCAGGGGTTGTCCACCACACGGTTGTCCGCGGGCGTGGCGTCTTCTTCCAAGAGCCCGTCCAGCGCCGACGTGGCCTTAAAACCCCCAGAGGGTGGTTCACTGTTAGTGCTGTGTTAGTTAACAGTGGGTAGGACTGTGGAGTCATATGAAGGAGGGATTAATATAATCAAAAGGGTTAGACAGTCTAACCCTAACCCTTTTTATGTTTCATGTTGTAGGGTATACATATCCACCTGCTAAAAGTCCACATATGCTTACATCATAATTGTGGTATTGCTCATTTCTGAAGGATGAGGAATCTAAATCAACCTCCAACACATGCAGTTCCTAGAATGAGTCTAAAACACTTTACAGGGAGCTGGTGGTGAAACGGGAGTGGACAGAGCAGTGACCCAGGGAGATTGCGTTCTTGCCACGCACCTCCGACTTGCTCCCCTTGGCCTTGGTGAGCTGGGAGGCCTTGACCTGCTCGTGGTGGTCGTTGGCCAGCAGCGCTGCCAACACGTACAGCTTCTTCACCCTCAACGGCCTGCTCCTCTTCTTGGCCTCCTCGCCTGCGATCTGGAGGTAGTTTCCCCCGAGAGAGAAGTTAAATCTCCTGCCACGTCTTCAGCTTCTCCCCACAGGCTGTGCTGAGCTGCAGTGAGCTAGCTCTGGGATTGCTTTGTGCCAAGTGAGTAAATATGAAAAAGATAAAATGGATTGAAAATACTTGAGGATTTTACTGAATTTACCCTCTCTCGATAGTGGAAATGCAGAAAGACAACAGGGTAAGGCCAATGATTATGATTAAAAAAATGATTGCCAATTTGGAAATGACATATATTACATACTTTACATATTATATTTAAATATGAATCGAAATATAAATTATATTTTTCAGCGTCATAAATAAACAAATCAAGGAAACGGTTTCAATGCTGATTTCTTCACAGAATATAATCAATGCATTTACTATAAGCACTGCCTTCATTAAGACCCAAACAGAACGGGATCCACTCGAGAAGGTGCCCTACCGTGAACATGAGCTTGGCGGCGTCCAGGAAGTGGTGGGCCTTGCGGTAGAGCTCCACCGCCTCCAGGGTCTTGTTCTTCTCCAGCAGATGAGACGCGTACTTGGCCAGCAGGGACTTGATCTCCTTCATGTTGTAGGACTTGGCCAGCTCCACCGCCTTGTTCCACTGCGAGAGGAACAACAGAACGTGTTGACATGTGCGACAGACGCACAATGTTCACGCTCACCACACAGAGTGTGAGGTGTGCAGCATTGTAAATTTGTACGGGGGGGGGGGGGTCAAACTAATGTACGTTTCCTTCAACAGGGTGCTGTGTTTCGATGTTGATTTGTGAGGTGCACAAAGAAAGTCTATGT
>JAOSLM010000133.1:3935141-3945207 GCA_025629765.1 Eleginus gracilis
TGTGTGTGTGTGTGTGTGTGTGTGTGTGTGTGTGTGTGTGTGTGTGTGTGTGTGTGTGTGTGTGTGTGTAAAATGATAGAAACATAGATATGTACATTTAAACATAATTCATTTTCAATTTGAATGAGCAGTGAATCGCTTAAACTGAGTAGTTGACCAATTTGAGTTGATTCTGTCCTTCCCCCAAAGATTACTGATTTCAACTGCTCTAAGACCTGTCCAGTGGGACAAGAGCTGATCAAAAATGGAAGGACATGCTGCAAGCACTGTAATGTGTGTAGTGGCGGATATTTTTCTCCTGAAAAGGGTAAGCAATCAGTATGTATATCATGTAACGAAGTATAGTAAGGGAATTATGGTAATTTGTTATTATTGTAAATGGCAAACTAAAACCATGATTTTCTAATCGCATTTCAATTGTAAAGGCTTCCATTCGCTTTGTCATGTGTTAATATGTTATCTAATGTTGATGTCCCCCAAAATAATATTGGCAAGGATCATTTACTGATTATTATTGATTGCATGTTTTCTGCAAGCCATGCTACTTTTGGTAGATAGATAGCCCTGCTCAATTATATAATGTATTCAACAGTCAATGCTCCTACTCTATATCAAAAACAAATAGAGGCAAAAAACTAACCCTTTAGAATTTGTCATTATTGCAGGTACGCAGAAATGTAAAAAGTGTAAAGAAGGTGAGTATTCATCCAGGCGACGTGACCAGTGTATGGTTAAAAAACTGGAATTCCTTGAATGGGATGACCCCTTTATAATTACCCTGACGGTCTTCATCATCCTCGGGATTGTTGCCACCATTATGGTGGTTGTTATTTTCGTGGTTAATCGAGGCACTCCCATTGTGAAAGCCGTCGGCGGCTACCTGTGTTTCTTGGAGCTTTTCTCCTTACTCGCCTGCTTCTGCCTGAGCTTTACCTTCATAGGGAAACCCTCCAAAGTATTCTGCATCACAGGTATGCCGCTATTTGGGATAGCTTTCACTCTCTGTGTTTCCTGCATTCTGGCCAACCTCCTCCAGATCTTAGCGTGTTTCACCTTTTCCCAGAATATGGGGGGCTGGCTCAGAAAGGTCAACCAGCCACCGGCTGTAGTCGCTATTTTATTTGGGGTCCAGCTGGTCTTATGCTCAATATGGCTAGCCTATTTTCCACCTTCTCTACAAAAAGAACCAAATAACAAAGCCATCGAACTAAAGTGTGATCCTACATCCAAAGCTCTATTTGGTGCCGTTTTAAGCTATGTGGCTTTATTGGCCGTAGTCAGTTTCCTTTTTGCATTCAAAGGAAGAAAACTGCCAGATCTGTACAAAAACGCCAGCTTTGTCACCATTGGCATGTTGCTGGTTTTTGTGGTGTGGATCATCTTCATACCAGTGTACCTGTTCGGAAACGGAGACTACACAGAGGCCATCAAGGCGGCGGCTGTCCTTGTGTCCAGCCACAGCATGCTCTTTTGCCACTTGGTCCCCAAGTGTTATATCATGGTGTTCAGGAAGGAGCTGAACAACGAGAAAGCCATCACTGATTACATCAGGAACCACTTGGAACAGAAAGGCATTAATGTTTTAAAGTCATAATCATGATGTCTCCTCAGATTCTTACCATCACCTGAACTCTTATTTTTCAAAGATCTGGTCTGTCCACTGGATATAATGGAGTTGTAATGTTAATCTTTTTTAGCTCTGTTTATTGTAAATGAAAAATGTAATTGCCTCTGCAACTCAGTTTGTATATAAGAATTCAGAGGTCTGTATGTGTGTGAGAGAGATTCGACTTAACAGCAATGGTGTAATTTCAAAGTTTGTCATATACATTGATGGTTAGCATACTTTCAAAATAACCTACGATTGTGGGCGGTGCTACAGAACAGTTGTAGGATATACAATATGAATAAAATTATATTATTAAAGCAGTTATTTTCTGAATGCTATCATGGTTAACCAAAATAAAGCGAACAATTTGCATTATTTCAGTGAAGGAAAACTAAGGAACCTTTTATATAATGGAAAGCTGAAAGGAGGAGAGACACCAGGGCCTGCCTGTACTCAAGCCTGGCTACCCCCTGCCCACAGATTCCTCTTATTAGTTTACCACAGAAATAAAATTCCAGAGATTGTCAGCAAAACAAAGTATTTTGAGTCCAGCCAGTATATATTTTCCATACCTTATAAGCCACTACCTATAAATCAGTTTATGCTTAACAAGGACAGTGTAGTCTGATCAATATTGAGCAATACGCCTTCAGAGACACCATTTAAAGTTTGTTTAAGGCTATATATTGGAAAAAAAAAAGGGTGCAGTGTCTAGTCAAACCACAGAACCTTGTTGGGCTGCTTCTTTAGGGTCTGCTGCTGCGGAATCATTTGGGCCTGTATGGCACCACCAGCGACCACTGGTTTTATATGATTGACTTGCTAAACTTTAACCTACCCGTCAATTGAATTGTGCTAAAGAGTTACGGTATCATTGAGTACGATGATTTTTTTGAATTGGCCCGAGTTCATTTCTATCACACTGGGCTAATAAATGGATATCTTTTCCTTTCCTTTGGAAACCTATTTTTGCTTTCGGAGTCAACTTAATATACGGTACTGGCCTTTATCAGTTGCTAAAGTATGGAGGAAAAAAAAGAAAAGAAAGGTTAACACAGGAACCGAATGATCCCTCCACAGCCAACCCCATGTTTAGCTCATTAAATTTGTCATGTGGATCGACTTCTCAGTTTATACATGATCAGGAAATAAAGCATCACACATAGTTTTATTTTTTTTCATTTATTAGAAAGAAATACAAAATTCTCAAATTTCCATAGGAAAGCGATATAAATGCAATCCCATCTCCATTGATCCATTTAAAAATGTATTGTTAATCATTTGGCTATAACATGATCACTACTTTTGACAAAATATAATTAAACATAACAGAAAGAAAGTTTGACATTTGAGTCCCAATTTTTTATATTTAATCAGTTCTGTACAGAAGTGAAGACCTCTTGGAAAACGATCATGTAGCAGCAGTTCTTGATATGAATGAAGACCCCCTCTTTATGGAATGGAGGGTTCTCAGATCAACAGGATCCAAAGTTTGACATAAAATCCCCCAAACAAACATAACCTGCAATTACGATGTCACAAGTAGTTGATCTGTAACGGCACAGTGATATTTTGTGAGCCCCAGAGGTGGGACAACAAAGACCTTTCCCCCCCACATTCCGCTCAGCAGAAGCCGTTGCTGGAATGCTACGTTACTCAAGAACTTCAGTCCACACTTCAAAGGAGAGTATGGGCTGCTCCCCAACTTCCATACAGAACCGAGTGCACCAACAGGTCCAACTAAGCACTCCCTCCCACCCTGGCATGTTACTGGCCTTTCAATGAACGTACACTGAGTAAAGAAGAACACCATGACACAGGACGCTGAGGTATTGGGACCGCTGGTGTTGGCTGATTAGGCCAGAAGGTTCTGGTGGAGCTTAGCGGGCAGCTCCACAGCGCTCTCGCTGCCACAGCTGGCTGCGACGCAGGCCGGGCCGGCCTCCTCCACAAGGGCGGGCATGCCCTGGGTGTTGATTTGCTGCATGCACTTCCTGGAGGGGGGGGGGGGGACAAATTCAAAAAGGCCAAACTGTAGATTATGCCTGGGTTTAAAATTTCAGCTTTTGTAAAAGAAGACCCCTTGTGCTTCTGTGGATAAACCAACAGGAAATGCAGCCACTTATAAATAGGCTTAGAGTATAGCTCAACTCACCAGGCAGGGCGGGACATGACATAGTGGATGTCTGGAGTTGCAAAGCCGTTGAAGTTAGAGGAGGCGGCCACTGTGTAGGCCCCCATGTTCTCAAACAGCAGCCAGTCTCCCATTTGCAGGTCAGGCAGGCTGCAGTACTCTGCAATGCGGTCCAGGCCGTCGCAGGTCGGCCCCCAGATGCTGCACGTGTACATGGCCTCATCTGGCTTTGGCTTCTGCTCCGACAAAAGGGGACATAAGCACTAGTTTAGCAGAATTGTTGGAAATAAAATAAATGATCAACAAAATTGAAAAATTAACAATAAAAAATATAAAAGCCGTTTTATCTTACCGTGTGCAAAATCGGGAGGCATTCAGCATGGTCGTAGAGGATACAGTTGAAAGAACCATACACTCCGTCATTGACATAGTACATCATTGTCTTTTCGTTGGTCTCATCGTCCTCTTCTTCTACACAAGTATAGGAAAAATAGCATATTATGGAGGATGCAATACATATAAAAAGCATTTCCAGACTGTGACATGATATTTTGAAAGGGTCAAATGAATAGGTGTCACAACAACCAAATCAAGCATAGTTTAGTATAATAAATATATTGAAATTTCTCAGAATAGCCCCCTTTGCTATTGATACCG
Organism: Eleginus gracilis; assembly: GCA_025629765.1. Lineage (NCBI taxonomy): Eukaryota > Metazoa > Chordata > Actinopteri > Gadiformes > Gadidae > Eleginus > Eleginus gracilis. Next base: position 3,939,542 of record JAOSLM010000133.1, read on the forward strand.
CCATTACCATTTGAGGGGGACTGCTCCTTCATGATGACCTTCTTGGCTATGATGTTGACCGCCAGCGTGTAGGCAGACGCAACGTAGTAGCGACCCGGCTCGGCGATGATCCGGACACCTCCATCAGCAGGGAAATACTTATCCAGGGCTGGGTTGATTATTGCTGTGATCTTTAGGAGGAAGGGAGAAGAATGTAATTTTACTACTCCAAGCACAATAAGGCATTCCTAGCTATCATTCTCTGCAGTATCATTACTCAAATTCCAGGTGAGCTTTCTTGCTTATGCACGAAGGTATTGCGTTTCATAACTGTACATGTACAGCAATGGCACATGTCACCAAATTTTACCTCAAACCATTATATGAAACCTCCACTGATTCCAAAAGTCCAAACCATATCAATCTGACAAGAACTCAACGAACTAGCAGCAATAACAAACTTCACATTTTCTTTTTACAACAAAAAATTATGCCTTATCTTAGTCCTCAAAGTTTACTTTGATCGCATAAAACCACCATAAACAGATAATCCAGTGTCTGGGCCCACTAATTATGGTGTTTACAATCAATGACCAAGAAGGTTTCTGAGGAAATAGATAAATTGCCCTAAATCAGAACACATGTTCTTCAGCGCCATCTGGTGGCCATAATTGTATTTGCAAGTGTTTGGCTTGGTGTCATTCAATTATATTTGCGCTGAACCTGGATTCGGCATATGCTGTGTTCTAGCTTTATTCACTCTTAACCAAGTAGTATCCACACTGAAAACTTCACTTGAACAACAATCTTTCTTTTGGCACCAAGCTGACATATTATAGCCCTTGTTTTCCATGAGGCATCGAAAAATCGATATTTTCAAGGTAGTGTTTCGAAGGTAGAAAATTCAGTATTGTAAAAACACTATAAGCCATAGGATAGGTGATTAATACTTTACAACAAAGACAAGACAGACTGGGCAAAGGTGAAAATTACCTCTTCAAATTTGAGTTTGACATCCTCTGAGCCGGGGAACCCACCACCAATGTCCAGCAGGCTCATCTTGTAGCCAAACTCCTCCTGGAGACAGCAAAAGGGAAAGTGGGTGATGCAGATGCATTGAACCTACCGGAGAACCAATCTTCAGATAGAAAGGGGCTCAACTCACGGCCATATCGAACACACAACGGGCGTCGGAGATGGCCTGGGTGTATGTCGCGGGGTCCCTGCACATGCTGCCCACGTGGAAGCTGACCCCTATGACGTCCAGGCTGAGCTCCTTGGCCCGCTGCAGCAGACCACGGCAGCCCTTCAGGGTGGCCCCAAACTTCACACTCAGGGGACACACAGAGTTGGAGTCGTCTGTGGCGATTCGCAGCACCAGCCTGGAATGGGGACAACTTAAAAAATCACCCTGCGCAAAATAAGAGACATGCAGGACTACCCCTGGCGCCAGAAAGAGGGGGCCGTTTAAACCTCTCCGCCCTTTACAATGATGGCCACCCACGCCAGAGCGCCGTCTGAACAGAGGAGTCCACACAGCAACACAGTACGAGTTCCACAGGGAACCCGTCGTCTCTGTGACAAAATAATTAACACCGCTCACTATGGAAATGAGTCAGCCACACGCACTGCTTATTTTATGGCCAATATGTACATCTATGCTGTGTCAATATTGGGTTTATTCTCTACCATTAACTTTGATTTATTTATTTTGCAAATAATGTCCACTGGGATCATAAAGTAGCCTGTATCAGTATGATAGAATCCGGTGTTACAATGACCCCATGGCTTACTTTGCGTTTTCATGGCAGCGTGCCACCTTCAGGAGTTCCACTTCGCTATCAAAGGTCATCTTCTGGACACCGTGGGCAGAGGCATATTTGATCTGGGAAGCCTGCTTGCAAGGGTTGGCGTAGATGATTCTGCTCGGCGCCACACCCAATGACTCGATTTGTTGAATCTCCGCCTAAAGTGCAGGACAAAATTAACATTGTTCCCACAATTTATTTTTAATAATCTCTAAATTTAGTCAAAACAGGGCCTTTCTGGGTCTGACCCATTGGTTATAGGGTCCCAAACTTGAACCATTAATAAACAAGATATGGCATTGCTGTTTTACGAATGAATATACATATGAACATGAAACAAAAAATGTAATCTCACCTTGCTGGCGCAGTCAAAGCCACACCCCAGGGACGCCAGGGTTCGCACCACTGAAATGCTGTTGTTGCATTTGACGGCATAGAACGGAGTGACCCGTGGAAGAGCCCTTGCCCAGCGCAGGTGCTTCTTCACCAAGTCACCCAGGTCACACACGTAGAAGGCATCACGGTCATCCTACAGAAGGTTCAGAAGCGTCAAATATATACTACCTTTCGGTGAGGTGACCACACATATTGCTGAACACAGCCAAGTAGGCTCCACGCTTTGTTAACAATTCAGAAAAAAGACCCTTACACCGGTGGATGACTCGATGATCGTCTGGTCAACGCTGTCTCGGGCAGTAAAGCCTTCCTCCAATAAGGACAGGTTGAACTCGGCCGGACAGAGAGTTTTCATCGTCACAGGGGGGATAAAGGAGTCACAAAAACACCCTGGAAGAGGAAGAGCACATGCATAGTGAGAAACACAGAATCGAGTGTGCCATTCAGAACACAAGCAATAATATTAATGCAACTTAATAAAAAGCAGGAATTATTTTGACGGTCAGAATTATTATTATTTTTAACTTAAAAAAAAACTGACCAGCAACTTACTTGGATACGAAGGAGATTTAATCTGTTGAGGCTTTAATCAGGTTAAGGGTAGCCAGGGAGGCTCGCCGGTAAAGTTAAATCCTTTCAGATAAGACTCGAGGCCGCGGCCTGCAGAGTAGCCAGTGTGTACTTTCCTGAAGTGGTTTATCTAGAAAGATTGCAGACGACTAGTATTTAGACAATTTCACTCGCATTAGTGACAACAAAAAAATAACTCGGGGCTATTAAAACTTGGTGTATCCGATGACTCACGTGGTGGACCGTTAACATGCAACATTTTTACAATTATTAATATTTTCTGATGTTAAAATGCAGTGCAGATGTGTATAATGTTGTTATTACCCACAACTACAACCATCGGTAAAACCGGCATTGCCAATTGTAATTGAAACCAGCGTTTGGCGTTACGCAGACTACATGTGGAAAGCTTCGTAACAGCACGACACCCAAATGCTCTCTACCCATTAAACCAATCGAATTACAGCATGGCTCCACATTTTATGAATGACACCTTGAAGGAGCCAACACCGCAACAGGGCTTGTACATCGTAATGCATCATGGGATATTTTAACCCCGCCATTTCTAGAGTACTGGAGATTTGTAGTAAACCGTAAATAAAAAAGTTGTTTTTCCACGTGTCGTGGGACAAACGCTGGCAATTGTAAACCACAATTTCCCCAGAATGACATACAATATCACAACTAATTACTCAACAATGACCAAAACGAACTAGTTACTCTTATACTTGCAAAATGGAGGCGGGCATTGCGATGTGACGTCACGGTGTACACGCCCTACACAACGGTTGCCGGTGTTCTGACAAATATGATACCTATCAAATCATGCTACCTAGTGGTTCTGCGCTAGGTAGCACGATGCTACCCTATCAAGCTTTTTATGATAGGATAGGATGACATTCGTGACAAGGGGGCATACAATTGCAGAACGTCTAAATCGTAGATTTCAGGGGTACAGCGTGTATATTTTACACCGCGGGTCATTATTGCCGGCAAGCGCATGCGCAGAATCACTACGTTCGAAGGAGAAACTTCCTCCATCCATGTGGTTGATGAACAATTTATAAAGCATGACAATCTAACGTGAAGTAATTCCGACGAATCGAGGAACGATATCAAACCGTGTGTCTAGAGTCTTTAAAACAATAACAATTCGTCTCTTGTGTATGTACATATATATATATATTAACTATGTAAGGGGTTCGGATATACAATGAAATGTTCACGGACCAAAGCCACGTCGTATCAAATCAAGAAGCCATTAACCCGGCCCCTAGCGTCTAACCATTTAAACGGGTAAAAGCCAGATTGATCAGTCAAACTATACTTTACATTCACACTGAAAGTTATATAATTTTCACTCAAGTGATATTTAACACATCTTAAAAGTGAGGAAATATAACGTTACATTTAGCCGGTGAAAACTAACATTGAATTAAAGTTAGTTATAATAAATTGTAATTAGTTAATTCAATCGACGTTCTTACCTTAAAAAGCATTTACAAAGAGTGTGTCCATTAGACCAGAATTCTGGAATAAAATGATAAAGTGCAGCAGTACGACGCGGTGCTCCTCTCTACAGACTGAGCGAAAACGGTAATGGCCGACCCCTCTCCACCACGTTATTTATAGACGTCGCGTCGCTAAGGCAACACGGAGACTAGCTCAAACCGGCCGCCCACCGACGTCTGAACCGGTTTGGACTCGTCATCCAATACACCGGGTGGTGGTCATCCGATTCCCCGGTTCTCAGAGCCCTAGGACAACGACAATAATTGTTGTCGCACACTCTACAGCGACCTTTCCTTTCCAGGAATCAGTTAAAAAGAGATGTTTAACTTTAAGTGACTTAAATATATTACAATTATACGTGTTTTCTCTATTCAAAGCGAACATCAATTTTCAATCAATCTACACTGAGCAACTGACTACTGCTAGTTCGGATTCCAGTGCTGAAATCACAATAGAGACCAGTTTCTTTTTTACAATTCTTAAATCTGCTGAAAGTTGAGAAGGCGTAATATTGCATTAAACATGTCTTTTCTAGGGCTCCCCGAAGTTTAGAACTGTCCCTGGATGTAAGCTCTACACTTAAAGAGGGTTTATTGTCTGCCAAACATTTTCTTTCACATTCGTTACTCAGCCCTATATGTTACCGCTGGAAAATATAACCTTTAGTGGCTTGTGAAAGGTAATCTGTGCCACTAGATAAACAAAGAGTGTGACTATTGCTTATTTGATGCCAACCGATATTGTGCTTATTCCCACGAGCTCCTGCTGTATGAGTAGAATTGTAATTATATTAGCCTGTGTGGGGACAGTATATGTTTTTAAAGATTGTGATTAACAATTACAAAATAACTGCTTATTCCTAGGTTATTTATTTATTAGTATGATAATAGATACACTACACTATTTTCATGGGAGTGGACCAACTAATGAGTTACACTTCACTATAAAATGTCATGGACACTGTGGAAAGAGGTATATAATTGATCTGGGACATCTGCTTGGAAGGGTAAGCATACGTTTTATTCTTGGCTCGCTAGACTCTAGACTCAACCTGAATGCTATTTAACTTAAAGCTAAAATCAGTTGACAAATATTTCTAAAGTAAAACCTTTTCTGACTGTCCCTGACTTTGAAAAAGTAATCCATGCATTTGTAACTACAAGGCTGGATTACTGTAATTCCCTATATGTTGGTGTCAACAAAGCCACAAAGCCACTCTCTCGCTTACAGTTGGTACAAAATCCTGCAGCTCGCCTATTAACGGGCACCCGTAAGGGTGAACATATTTACCCCATCTTAGCCACCCTTCACTGGGTGGCTAAGATTTAAGATCTTGCTACTAACATTTAAATGCTTAAATGGAAAAGCCCCCATGTACCTATCTGACTTACTAGTCAAATA
>JAOSLM010000133.1:4145361-4155441 GCA_025629765.1 Eleginus gracilis
CCTTTCCCCCCCCCCCAACCGCGCCGGGGGCCTTAATTTGGTGAGAATACCCACACAGGACAGCCGGGGGTGGTGCCCCGCGAGCCCACGGGGGCCCCCCCCCCCCCCCCCAACTGAGACACCTGGGAACTATTATTGAACCTCACATGGAGAGGGGGAGAGAGAGCGATGACACATCCATGGCCTAATGAGGAATACCATAATGGCACAAACAAAGCAATAGAGGCAGGCTAATAAACGGACAGAACTGTGTGGAGATTTTTTAAGCAGGACCGTCAGTGGCCCTACAGTGCGCACGGTCCGGCGGAATAGACAACGGCTGGTCAAAAACACACATTAACTTATTTTGATTTACGTTATCCTCTTGGAACACAATTTAAAAGACAAAGCACCTTTTGACAGGTCCCAAATTTGGGGTTTGGTAAGGTAAGGTGAATTAGGCATGAGTTATCCCCTATGATAATTCTAGTGGTAGTCACATTGTGTCCATGTGGGGTTTTATGTAGCCTTCCAGCGAGTTAATCCAGGGGTCAAGCACGCGTGGGAAACATTTATGCACAGTCTATATACATCTACAAGCCTTGTAAAGAGCATAAACTCGGTCCATCAAACGGGCGCCTCCATTTTCCTAAACCGACTCTTGTCCTAGAAGTCTGGTGTTTATGATGGCGACCTCTTGACCCCTTGATAAGTCAGTAGGGCAACAGGGTTCAGGGGAGGATTCCCCAAGGAGCGTACGGTATTTATGTGTAAATCTCTGGTGCTGGGAGAGTTGGTTGGTCGGAAAGTTCCAGAACAATTCAGGGGGTACGCGCTCCCATCTTTAGGTGGAACGCGCAGGATGGAGAGTAATAACAAGCAGGTTTGTTCTGTCTTGGCTCGCGTGTCCACAGCACAATGTGCACAAAATGCAGTCCGTTTACAATGTATCCATGACAGATCGGCGCTAACGCGAAAGTCACATTTGGCACCGGGATGCGGCGCGAGTAATCCGTGACAATGTGTTTACAATCTTTGGCACCCCGGGCTTCCCTTAAGAGTCCCTTGGTGATTTTCCCATATAAACTCTCACGTCAGGTTATTATCTCTGCCTGATTCCCCTGGGTTAGAATAAGGCAGTGGAATTTATTGCCATAATTCAAAGGGTTCTCTGAAGCCCTGTTTGATAAACTCCTGCATGCTAACGTCTGTGTTAGCAAATGTACTGTGCTAGCCTTGATTATTGATGTTTTTTTGTGTGTGCAGGCCAAATTTCACGCAGTGTTTTCGAAAGGCCCTTGACTGACTATCTCGTACATAACGTTCGGGTGATGTTAAAAAAAGTATTTTGTTGTCTGGCTCTGGGACAAGCTGTTTCACGGAGGAATCGATACCCAATACTTTGAACTCTCCCCAACCTGCTTACTCCCTGGAGCAAGTTTAACTTTGTAGAACTTGATTAAAACTGTTTTCGTTTTTCAGGGAAATGTATTCAAAGATTCACTCACATCGTTGCTATTTTTGGAATGTATCTCAATTGAGAATTGGTGTATTCTATGTTGTCTTAATATTTAGTCACATCGAAAGTAGACAAATGTCATTGTTTGTAGTACACTCAAACACATCTTGTGTCAAGTTGAAATAGATGATTTTACAGTGCCTCTGATATCTGCGGTTGGTGTCAGTAAAAACATCTCGTAAAAAAAAAGTGATTTTCAGTAGTAGCCTGGGGAGTTTGGTTTGCCAGCTGGGAAACAGTTCTGTGTGTCAATGCAAATGAATGTTGATTGATTTAAATTTCCAATGTCAGTCTCCATCTTTCAATGACTCAATTAGGCTTTTAGGTCTCAGATTAAGATAGTTTATAGTTTGGAATGGACATGTGTATGCGCATGCGGGTGAGTGCGTGCATGTGTGAGTTCCAGTCCTAAGCCTACTTCCCACTTACTGCTCGGAGGCATTCCAAGCATTGGCATGGAGGAACATGCACAGGAGTGGCACTGAACTCATCTTTATTGTATTTAAGTATCACTATGTGAGCGCACGCCAGAACGTGTTCCTAGCATCGCACTTATTTTTCTTATTTTATTTTTGTCTGCTATTGTTATTCTTTTATAATGTGTACGTTTGGTATATTTGAAATGTGCTAATGTCAAGCTGTTGGTTTACCATTGGTGTCATCTATCTCGGGAGCGTCTTATGTGTCCTGTTATCGTGGGTAAACAAAAATGCCTCTGCAGCCGATGCTGGCCAAAGGTGGCTTATTACAGGACTCAGAGCTTCCTTCAAAGGACTGTTTGATGTGTTGTGATGTAGAGGCATGGCGCCCACTGATGTCAAGGAGTACATCATGGGAGAGGTTGATGTTATACAGATTCCACATGTTTACCGACCTGCCTATCTCTGGATTTAGCCCTCATACCCTCTGGTTTTTAATGGCGAGAGGTTGGAAGAAAAACGATCTTGCTACTCCACTCTTGTGCGGTCCTTTTAGTTTACAAGATTACGTGGCAGTGGAGCCATTTTTCATTGTGAATAGCCACCGATGCTTACCTCAGGAAAGTCAAGCCTAGTGGTTAGACTGTTTGACTCCCAGCCAAAGGCTTCTGGGTTGAAGCCCCACTGCCCACAGACCGCAGACTACCGGTGGGCACACTTGAGCAGGATGGCCAACTTGTATCTGCTAAACGCATCCGCTAAATGACTAAGTAGCAAATTGGGATAGTTTGTTCTTTGATCAAGCTATGTTGTTGTTGTTTTTTCAGCAAATCTTAGGTCTAAATGTGTGTAATCACCGACAATACCATTAGATAACATGATTCTCACATGTAGTGAGTAAAAAAACTTGATCTTCACAACATAGCAAGAGGGTTTTTACACTGTTACTGCACCGATATTTATAGATAAATACTCCTTAAACTGTGATTTCCCTTTAAACTGTCTTCAAGTCGTTAATATTGTATGATTTATTCCATTACACAGTACAAAGTAAATATGCCCCAAGTATAATATCAATATAATACGTATTATAATAAGTATTATAAGTATAATAAGTATTATGTTGTTCACTTATGACCTAGATGTAACCCTAGTTAGCCAACCTTTGGACATTATGCGAATGTGGTGATTTTATTTTGTGGTTTTCCCATTCCTTCAGAGCACAATGGCGGGACAGATGAGGAAAAGTGTCTAAAAGACCACAACATGTTGAGCAAATAGCATGTGCACATGCCTGTAGATCCTATACATGCTATATATTTTTTTTAATCAGCTCAAAGGGGGCTATTGAATAACTCAATAATGGAAAAACCTGCTGAACTGTGGTCTGAGGCAATAACCTCCACCAAACAATGAAGGGGTAACCACGGCAACGTGAATATTGTCTTTTAAAGACTTGGCATGTACAGGTAATTAGGAATTGTTGTGGTTTGGCGTTCAGGGGTGCTCAGAAGAAGAACATATTGGTTTCATTGGAAAGCTTGCTCCTTCTCCAGCTCCCCTTCATTGTTACCGCCGGCGTCCCCTCTGTCTCCGCCGTGTTGCGTCTCCGCGCCGCTGTCCGAGACATGTCTGTCACTGGAAATATAGACTCCTTGACTTTGTTTGATGGAACGTAATCATTTATCCGCTGACCAACCCCTGGCTTCGGTCTGGCCACAGCCAAATGTCTTCTAATCTCATGAGGGAGACGCGCTTTAAGGAACAGACTAATGTGTCGACGGTGAATTACTGGTTGTCAAAGGGCATCAAACACACTCCACACTTTATTTGAACCGCAGGCCGATATGGCCTGAGCTGTTTTCCATATGGTAGGTAGGCTAGATTGTCCCTGCATACTTTTATGAGCACGTGTTATTTTTTGCTTTTTCACAAAAAAGTATTAACCGACGTATCGATGTTCGGAAGTGGAATCTATTTCTTGGTTGAAAGATGTTTGACATCTCTTGATATTAGCTAATATGTATTCTGGATCTGAACATGTTGAACTTCATCAGGCTTAAGTTTGAGGATGGATTTTTCTCCAAGATCTTTGTCTCCAAAAAGTCCAGTTAGGGTTAGGGTAATGATTGGGATTATTTGGGATATATATAATTTTATTTTACATATCATTGTAATTCCACAAGCATGCGAGGCCATCTGAAAGTGATGTCTGGAAAAGGTATTTGAAATCACACAAAAAAGCAGTTAGCAAGCTCATGGTGTGGAAGAAAAGCCAATGCAACACGTTCACCTAATCACCTAATGTTGCCTGTCAAAGTAAAACATGTGACCCTGTCAGATGCACACAAACACATCTACACGTGGACGTAATTACACCACAAACGTGCACTCTGCTCACACACACGCACAGTCTGCTGTTCTCTGTACTGGCTCCTCTGAGACAGAGCGTGACATTTCACTAAGCCTGTAAGGGCACACACTAAAGCAGACGCAGGCACAATGCCGTTATTGAAAATAACCCCTGGAGCCGGGAAGCGGCTGCCTCTGGGAAAATCCAGGACATCACCTTGGACACTTCCTCTGTCCGTTTTCATGTCCGAGGCTGCAGTGGCGTCTGCTGTGGCCTTTTTAGGTGCCAGACGACAAAACAATGAATGAAGTGATAACTTGCCACTGTTATGTCTGTTATCCAAATAGACTTTATTCCCTTGAATCGAGCTGTGCGAGGCATCCTGATAAGCGAGAAGGAGGAGACGGAGAAGACCAGAGACCAGGACGCCACCACTCAGCTAAATGGTAAGGCTGCACCCATTCCACTCTTTCTCAGTCCAAGAACGAGTACAAGAACTTACAGGACTGAGTACCGATAGGAACTTAAAGAACTAATGAACCCACTGAGGTTTAAAAAAAGAGAGTTCTAGGAAAGATACTTTTTTTGTGATCATCTTTTAGTACCTTCATTGGGTATTAACGTATGAGCGATGTTGTATCCCACACAACGTAGTGATATACTATATGTGTATATGTATTAAATAAATCGCTGCTCAGGCGGATCTTCACCATCCACAAACACTGTACAAGTAAACAATAAGTTTCCGAAAAGCTAAGCTTTATCTCAGATGCTGCAGTCAACTGCTGCCCAGGGAGAGCTCCAAACATCCGCCGGTGCCCTTTAGCTTTGACCCTTAAGCTGAGGAAGATGGAGGACTGATGATCCAGAGGGAGATGTATGGATAGATCTTTTTCTTCTTTTCTCTTTCTATTTTATATCTCAGTCAGTCTCACTTAGAAAGCCTCTGTCAAAGCCTTTTAATTTTCTCTATCACGTGCAAGGGTCAAGATTAAAGCACATCTCCTGTGTGCCTGAACCCCTTTCTCATAAAAGAAGGTTTTAATGAAACGCCACATTATCAGGTTAAAGGCATTGAGGTGTTTCCTTCTGCAAACCTCTGCAAACCTCTGACGTTTGCACTTTTTGTGATCAAAACCGCAGCTAATTCACACTTGTAAAACACAAGCCACCGTGATAATAACAAACCATTAAAGATAAAACGTTTTGTCAGTTTCGTCAACACGGATTTCAAGTGAATGGCACCTTCTGCACACGGGAGGCGGGAAAGGGAATACGCCAGCGGTGGCGGGCCGCGCTCCGAGAGAGGTGATCTCTGTCGACTGGAATGTCGGCAGCGGCGTGTTTGCTTGTGGTCACGAGTGTGTGTCGGTTGAGGTCGTCTTTCCGAGACACACTCTTTCGATTTCATTACAAATCCCCGGGCTCGAGGATCTCCTGGCATCCCGGGGAGTCTCGCTCTGTTCCAGAACTCCTGGTGTGAACCCCTGGTTCGAAACAAAATGTCATCCGCGAGGCTTTGCATGCATTAACGCGTTTCCTCTTTGGGGGTCACCGAGGTGGCTCGTGTGCGTGCTCCAGAAAGGCAACACCAGGCGGTATTATGCTAAACCTGCAATTTGTGACTGACTTGAGGCTCATAAAAGCTGAGGGGATGAGCGGCCATGGATCCAAGAGGAGTGTAATGCAAACACGAGCACATATGCAACCCGTGCCCAGTTAACAGACAGCATGTCCCGCGGATGACCTATTGTTTATATAGAGAATCACTTAAAGTAACATTTTGTATTTGTGTGGACTGGGAGTATTTAATTAGCATAAGCTTTTCACATATAAGGGAGAAATGTGTGTGTATGGTTCTATAAACCAGTAGATTGCTTGCACATGCCTGAATATATCTGTATTTGTAAAGAAATGGGGGGGGGTTGGAAAGAACAGTGGATACCAATAGACTAGTTTAACATGGCCACATGTTAAACACGTGACCTTATCACCCTTCTAACCCTGGATTACCCTCTTCAGACCGAGACATAGTTTCAAACCCAAAGGTGGAGAGGTCATCCTAAATCCATCCAGGCTTTATAAAAGACGCTGTCTAGCCCGCGGCCAGTGCTCATTTGGCTTCCCATTCCATTTTATTTTGGTTTAGGTCAGAGTAGCGTGTGTGATGATAAACCTGAACCCTCATAATGAGTGCGGTCGGAGCCAACGGGCTAAATGGGCTCCAGCCAGCGGCTTATCTCATCCAGACACGCGCTACTGTCTTCGTTAACCACAGCTCCCTCTCTGTTTCGGGACGTTTTTCGGTAATGATGCCCGGTGCGGGAATAGGTCCAGCGGGAGAGGTAATTGCAAACAGGGATTTGTCTGAAAGCGGAGCCTATTAAAGACAACACGACCCCCACATATTTGAACGGAGTCCAGCGTGAATGAGCCCCAGTGATCCATCAGCGGAGCGGGGAGAGGACGGCAAGGAGCGTGGTGCTGATGGATGGTCGTGCGGAGTGCTGTTTTACAGCAACGCCGTGATCAACGATGTGCCACGAGCAGAGGTCCTCCAATGGGGGGGGGGGGGAGTGATCCAAGAAGGATCATCGTCTGGGAAGTTTTCTCCTTCTAGCCCCACTACCCCCCCGCTGCTTTAGCTTCTCCACGACTTGTATTTAATTCCCTTCTTCATGAGGGACATGAGCAGACACTACTGCCGCCATCTGTGTGGATCTCTGACTGGGAGACAGCCACTCTGCTCTGAGGTGAGCACACCACACCGTGGCTGTAAGAGTGACGCCAACGCAGCACACCGCATGTTTGATAAGACAATTATCTTGCTGACCAGATTCCCATTGAGGAAGTCAGACAGGGATGGCTTCTTTAGACATGGACACTTCAAACTTCACCGTGCCATAATTTCGCTTACTTATAATCTGTTTATCGTCAGAAACCGCTATTCCATGGCCCTTCTCATCTTCAGCAAAGTTACTTTTACACAAATGAGAATCCACTCGATTATTCTGCATGCAACATGAGCCATTAGGAAAAATGCAACCACATGCATTGTTTCATAACTAAATGAAAAGATGCTGCTCATCCAAACATGACCAAACTGTGTCTTGCACAGATGAACACATGCACAGTGCACCGTACCTGCTGTTTCTTCCCTTGGTGAGGGATGTCGGTCATAACACATTTCTGTTGCACGATGGGACGCGGGCCAGCTAGCAAACACCTCGCTTGCACAGTCCTCTGGCATGTTTATCATCAAACATATACACATTAGTTACCCAAGGGTCATAATGGCACGTGGATTTATGAAATTGTCTGGGATGCTGATAAGTTGTTCAGCAATATGAAGGATAATGTTTGGGTTAGGGTTAGCTGTTGTCCAGTTACAGTGGGAATTCAGTAGATAGTTTGCAATATATGTGAATTTGAAAGGTTTAACAAAACAGAATGCAGTAGAAATACATCCCTCATGTATTCCTGACAGTGTCAAAAAACACCAGAAACTTCAGGGTGGTTCTCGAATATACCATTACAAGTTGGAACAATTGCATGTCTGTAGTTGGCTGTATTACTATTATTTAAGTCAAATTTGTGTGATCCAATGTAAGTGTCATTCTTCATAGTCAGTTCAACGTTCAACAGTCTATGGTGTTGGTAATTCAGTTGGTTTTAGACATTGCCGTTAGGTGTCACTTACAATCCTGATTCAGTTAGAGGGTTTGAAAATTAGGATAAATGGATGGATGGAAGGATTAATAGATGGATAGATGGATGGAGGAAGTCACTGATAATATTTTCCTACTTTTTATATACCGTTCATAGTGTGAATTCCAGTTACATGAATATCAGGACGGTCTCCCGAGTTCACATGGTGCATTTTATTCATTCTCTTATCACTCGTTCTTATCCCAAGTTTCATGTCCACTCTGGAATGGGCCTCTGCTTTTCTCACATGTGATAAAGATCTCTTTATGTCTCTTTCTGTTATGTTGCAACTAAAATTCATGGCAACGAAAACATGAGTCAAAACTTTCCCATTAGATCAACTGTCGACCAAAAATACATTGTCCAGCTGCACACTGATCAGAAAATAGAATATGTTTCAGTTCGACCTATTAAGACAGCTTTTCTTTCAAAAGCTATGGAGGTGAATAAAAAAATGATGGTGGTTTTGCTGTCAAAGTACTTAAATGTCGGCCTGTGTTTGTGTCTAATCTTTCAACTTCACCGAATCCGGCATTAATCCGTCCCATGTTTTTCCCATTCACTTCATTTACGTGGTATTCCTTGGCAAAAAAAGCTGCAGTACTCCATAATGCTTGCATGTAAACACTGTGATACGCCTTCATAGTGACGCAACAGGACGGCCTGCAGCTGGTACATGTTTTGTTGACTGTCAAATGTTGCAATTACAAGTTAGCCCATATCACATTTACCGTTTAGCTCTTGTCTGCCCTTTATTACCAACCAACTACCTAGACATGAGGTCATTGTTCCTCTCCCTGTGTTAATTCAAAACAAATGGAATACATGTATCCTTTCCCTGTGTTTAGTGGCTCAGAAGATGTTTATGTATGTATTTTAGGGGCCTCCTCACTTTTGCCAACAGCCTCTTTGCTTTTAGATAATTGGGGCCTGCTGGAAAGAAACGGTATAGATGTGTGTATAATGATGGAAACCATTTATATAAATCTTGTGTCCTACTTTCAAACCTATGGTATAAAGTAGCATACTAGATAGGATAGATCCTTAGGCTAAGCTACCCCTGAGCAGACCCTTACATCCTGGGCCCTGGAGCTCAGAAGGCTCAAGATCCTTCTGATTTCTACATGGAATCTGTTTCCATTTTGTAAAAGTACTGATTATATATGTAATATGTAATCCGCATAAACATACACATACACACACGCACACACTATATTAAACAGTGTATCTTCCTGGCTACTGAAAATGCCTTTTCTATGAGGTTGATGGACACTAATGGCAGTAATGGATGTTCTTGTTCTAAGACAGGAACATAAAACCAAGATTTGTATATGAATATAAAGAAAGCCGTAGACTTTTCTTCAGCATTGATGATTCTAGCAGACGATGGGCAAGACAGTTTTTTGTAATCTGAATGGAAATCTGATTCAATTGGGTTTAATATCATTAGATTCAACCAGATGGGGGGAATGAAATGAACAAACACACTGGTTGAAATCAAACATCCTACCTATTGTTTGCCGATTACTCGTTTGCATAAAAGAAAACTAGTAAGAGTATGATTTTTTTTATTTTTTAATAGTCAGGAGGAAGTTCCTTTCTGGGTTAAACGTCAGCGGTTTGTCAGCACTCGAGCACGGAAAGAGAGAATTAGGAAAGTTGGCGACGGCCACACGTGATATCATTATCCCACAGAAGATGTTAGCACAACACGATATGATGTCATATCACTTTCGGACAGCTATCCGTGGAATGTTGTCTTTCCCAACTGGCGCGCAGAGTGAGCTTTCCTCGGATAGCCTTGAGACATGTTTGTTAAAGTTGGCCGTATCAACGTAAGCCTGCAAGATGCCTCCTGCTTCCAATCACCACTTTCCATAAATAACCGAAAAACTAAATTCCTAACTATCCTGTGATACATTTCACAGGGTTTACTCGACACTAGTGCGCGTTTCCAGCTCGGATCCTGTTTGTTAGACGGGTCCATGAATCTTGGAAAAAGGAAAATGTTTTGTTTTTTTACACAAACAAATCGTACTGAATGAGATGTATCTGTGTTATGTTTACAGCACAGAGCACGACCAGGTTCAACATTATTCTGT
>JAOSLM010000133.1:4542071-4559061 GCA_025629765.1 Eleginus gracilis
AACATAGGAAGGCCTGGGAGCTAGAAGACAGTAGAGTTCTGTTATTAGAGCGAGTGGTGGGTACAGAGAGACCTCTGCCCCATGCGTTGATGACCTCATTTTATTTTGACCCTTAAAATGTGGAGGGGGGGGGGGGGTGTTAGTTGTTATGGACGTGGATAGGTGTGGAAAGGATTACAGTGGTTGATGGGAAATCATTTTTTTTCTTTTGTGTTTTCCTACGAAGATTCCAGTCTGTGGTAGGCAGAAGTCAAACTGGTTCGCATTTTTCCGAAGCGTGTGAGTTCTGTCTTTGACTGGAAATGGGTCCCTCGGGTTCAGATGATCCAAGAAGCTTATTTCTGGGATTAGGATGATGTAGCCTCTTTCTCAACCGCCCCGATTGTTTCCTATATTCTTTGTTCCTTAAGCTTTTGACCTAGTGGAGGAATTTGGAAAAGGTTGTCCTTCTCTTTTTCAAGTGAGGATAACAAGAAGTCAGGAACAGAATTCAGCCCTGATGAGACCGTGGGGGGACTGGATGCTTTAAGTCCAGATGTTGATACCGGCCAATTACTTTAATAGAGCTATCTCCAATGTTCCAGGGAATTTTCATTGTATTATTTTGAATCTCCTGGCTTTTTAAAGCGTGAAACTCGGGAGTATTGCCGCTGAAAGCATTTGCTCTGTGTTTGGTCTACGGAGCCAGAGATATTTCTCTCCAGTGGAATGACTCCACCAGGCCACCGTTTGGCACAGCATGTCTCGGGTTAATATTCCCTTTGATGTGAGAATGGAGGGTATGAGTCATCCAACTATCTGTCACAGGTTTGATTTTTATTTAGACTGCAGAGTAAATGTGTTTAAGAATGTGTTTTTTTAATTTTCCCTCCCCACGAGACCATTGTGTGCTTCTGCCATACCTTGGCAAAGTCTATCGCTCAAGACCGGTGGCACATTGTTGGCTTGCAACAAGCCACACCAAATGGTTCGGAAAGGGAATCCAAACCTTTCCGAGCCGGTCGTAGGACCAAAGGAACCTTGTCTGATCTTGTTGACTTGTATTTCATGCGCCCTTATCTAACATGAATAAATGCTGCCGAAATGTAATCAGGTATCTCATATGATCTATCGTACATCTAACTCGCAGATAGGAGAGGATCAACTGTGCTTTATTAATCCCAGATGGTGAATAGTTGGGTGGGCGAAATGTTTTGGGCCACAGTACAGAACAATTATGAGAATTACCACAAGATATATCATTTAAATAAGGGTTAGGGTTACAAAGAATCTACAAATATACATAACATGCTCAACTTCCGTCTCCAGAATGCTCTGTCAGCGCCCTCACCGACCTGGTGTTCCTGGTGGACGGCTCATGGAGTGTGGGCCGGGAAAACTTCAAGCACATCCGCAGCTTCATCGGCGCCATGGCGGGCGCCTTTGAAATCGGCGAGGACAAGACCCGAGTGGGCATCGTCCAGTACAGCTCCGACACCCGCACTGAGTTCCCCCTCACCCGCTACACCCGTAGGGGAGACCTTCTGAACGCCATCAGCACCTTGCCTTACAAGGGAGGAAACACAATGACAGGTGGGCCACCGGGTGCATGGTGTGGCCATGAGTCATTGGCCACATCGTATGGTTAGATATAGTTATATAATATGGATAAGTCATGGTTATATTGAATGGTAAGTCGTTTGTTATGTTGTATGGTTAGATATGGTTAGATAGTATGGCAAGTCATGGTTATATTGAATGGTAAGTCATTGGTTATATAGTATGGTTAAATATGGTTATATATTATAGTTAGATATGGTTATATAGTATGGTAAGTCATTGGTTATGTTGTATGGTTAGATATGGATATATAGTATGGTAAGTTGTGGTTATATAGAATGGTAAGTCATTGTTTACGTTGTATGGTTAGATATGATTAGATAGTATGGTAAGGTGTGGTTATATAGTGAAGTTATGGTCATATTGTATGGGCAGGTCATTGGTTGAATGGGTCTTAAGTTTAGACTCATTAATTGAATTCTAGCTCTTAATGGAAGTTATAGTTCAGACAGAATGTCTGCTGCATAAGTTGACTTTGAGCCAAAATCCTCATAGGAGTGTCAGAACTTTCAACATTTCCACATTTTGAGGGACAGCACTGACGATCCTCATAGACTTGGCTAGCACACCATTTTCTTTTCCCTATTTAAATATATTTAAAATATCATTATCGTTAATTCAATATGCCGTCTGTTTCAAGGTGATGCCATTGAGTACCTACTGAACAACACCTTTACTGAGGCCGCCGGTGCCAGGAAAGCTTTCCCCAAGGTAGCCATGATCATCACCGATGGAAAATCACAGGACCCAGTGGAGGAGCATGCGAAACGACTCAGGAACATTGGCGTGGAAATATTTGTTCTAGGTATTTTTTCAAAAAACTTAAGTGTTTTGCCGAATGCCGTTCTTCCATGTGAAATGTCTCTTTGTTTCCTGGAAATGACTTGATGTCAACCAGAGTTTTGGTTGCAAGATAGATAATTGTTTTATATATATATTTAGCTCTAATCCTATTGATAATATAAGAAAAAACAACTGAAATGATCCATTGGGACAATCACATTCACACAACTGTATGTGACTGTAAACTGTTAACACTGACTTAATAGTGTGTATGTATATGAATGGATTTCTGATCCGTCTTTCCAGGCATCAAAGGAGCTGATGAGGATGAGCTCAAGGAAATGGGATCCACTCCTCACAGCAAACACGTGTACAATGTACCCAACTTTGACTTGATCCAAGAGGTGCAGAAGAAGATCATCATGGAAGTGTGCGCTGGCGTTGATGACCAGCTCAATTCTCTGGTTAGCGGAGAGGAAAGTAAGTCGAATAACAATCCGACACAGCCAGGTCCACACTCCCTGTTATATCTCATGGAGTATTTATACATTACATGTGCTGTAGGTTTGATTCGAGAGTTGTATAGAAAGAGGGAAAAGAGCAAGACTTTGAAGTTACACCACCCCAAACAGATGGATTCTACTTTGGCTCATACAGAGGCAGGCGCCATTCTCGTAGCGCATTTCAGTCATTAATAGCTGAAACATATTGTACCCAAATAACAGCTCTCAGTACCTTTAAAATATAAATCTTCAAATAAGTATGGAGGGTTAAGATGAAATAAAACATTTGACACACCTCAAATAACACCTACCATTACCAACCATCACCATTGACCATTCCACCATTGTTCCTGCCTCACCTTCAGTGGTGGAGCCGGCCTCTAACCTGCAGGTGACAGAGATTGCCTCAAAGTCGATGAGGATCACCTGGGACTTGTCTGTAGGCGATGTCTCCGGCTACAAACTCACCCTCACCCCCATGCTGTCCGGCATGAAACGCCAGGAGCTGTACACGGGAGCCACGCAATCCAACATCAACGTCCGCGACCTTTCTCCAGAGACCGAGTACGAGATCAGCCTGTACGCCCTCAAAGGTCTGGTCCCCAGTGAACCTGTCTTGGCCATGGAGAAGACCCAACCGGTCAAGGTGTCCACCGGTGAGGATGCAGTGTTTTTCAGTGTTGCATGTTCTCTGCTCACTTCTTTTGTCTTATTTGCGTAACTCGCAGACCCACGTCTGTCTCTGCTGCAAAGGCCCGTAACTAACCAAGGTTTTCATGTGTCCGTCTGCAGAATGCTCACTGGGAGTGGATGTCCAGGCTGACGTGGTCATCTTGGTCGATGGCTCTTACAGTATCGGATTAAAAAACTTTGCCAAGGTCCGCGGTTTCCTCGAGGTGCTGGTCAACTCCTTTGACGTTGGGGCCCACAAGGTCCAGCTCAGTTTGGTCCAGTACAGCCGTGACCCCCACACAGAGTTTGCCCTCAACACCCACCATGACATCAACGCCGTGGTCAAAGCCGTGCGCGCCTTCCCCTACCGCGGAGGCTCGACCAACACAGGCAGAGCCATGACCTACGTCAGGGAAAAGATCTACGTCCCCAGCCGCGGCGCACGTCAGAACGTCCCTCGCGTCATGGTGCTGATCACGGATGGGAAGTCTTCGGACTCCTTCAAGGACCCGGCGACCAAGCTGAGAAACACTGATGTGGAGATCTTTGCAGTGGGTGTCAAGGACGCCGTCAGATCCGAGCTTGAGGCCATTGCCAATCAACCGTCGGCCTCTCATGTCTTTGAGGTGGAGGACTTTGACGCCTTCCAGAGAATCTCCAAGGAGCTCACTCAGTCCATTTGCCTGAGGATTGAGCAAGAGTTGCTCAACATAAAGAAAAGGAGTAAGAAGCATGACTTTGTTTATTAAACCACATGTTTTTATGGATGTCACAACACTGCATGCAACACTGCATGCAACAACTGCTGAAAAGGACAATATATCCATTAAGCTAAGAAAATATTGGCCACAGGTGGGATAACTCTACCACTTAAGGTAGTGACGCCTGTATCCATTCCAACAACTAATAATGTGTTTCCTAAAGAAAAATAAGTAATGAGATGACATCATGCTCAGGAATATGTGAAACAGGTGTAGTAATAGAATGCAATAGAACAGAAAGACCTTGGCATGAATAAAACCCATGATGATAACCAGCAATAATACCTAACCAATATCCTCTCATGTTTATTACTTGCTCCTAGGTCTTCTCCCACCCCGGGACTTGGTGTTCTCGGAGGTGACCTCCAGAAGCTTCCGTACTTCCTGGACAGCCGCCACGACCAGCGCCTTGTCCTACCTGGTGCGCTTCCGCAAGGCTGAAGACAACACCGGAAACTACATTTCCTTGGCGGTGCCCGCCGACACAACGACTGCTGTCCTGCCCCACCTCTTCCCGCTCACCACCTACGAGGTCAACGTCTTTGCGCAATACGATAAAGGAGACAGTTTCCCGTTGACGGGTGAAGAGACCACTCTAGAAGGTAAAGGATTTGTCTTTGTGTATCGACCAGAGCTCAATCTTAATAACATCCAGTCAATGCTGGCTCAAGCGACCGGTCTGAGAAGTTCTGGTTTGTTTATTTTGCAGAACAAGGAACCGTACGTGACCTAGAGGTGACGGAAGAGACGACAGATAGTTTCAGGGTGTCGTGGCAGGCGGCGCCGGGTTCGGTGATCCGGTACCACCTGACTTATGTTCCCCGGAGCGGGGCGGGAGAACTGCTGCAGACGATGACAAGTGGACCCGAAACCACTATCGTTCTCCAGGAGCTGTTGCCCATCACAACCTACCGAGTGTCTGTGTCTGCTGAGTATTCCGCTGGTATCGGGCAGGCGAACCAGGTGGACGGAACCACCAAGGAAGGTGAGGCCCCCCACATCCTCTTAAAATTTCTCTTCATAGTTTATTCTACAATGTGCCTGTCGACAGATCAATGTGTTTTTGTTTTTGTGTGATTTTCATCCTGGAATTTATTGTAACAGCATACAATTTAGCTGATATACAACCCAATCCAACTGTCTTTTACGAGTCTTGAATGCTTGTCCGAACCACCATTTTCTATTTGTTACCTTTAGTGCGTGGATCGCCCCGGGACCTTCGTGTCTTCGACGAGACTGTATCCACAATGAAAATGTCATGGGAGGCTGCCCCGGGAAATGTCTACCAATACCTAATCCTTTATAAAGCCGCGGAGGGAGGCGAGTTGATGGAGACGACCGTCAATGGAGACACCACAGAGGCTTTGCTCACAAACCTCCAACCGACCACAGAGTATGAGCTCTTCGTGACCGCCAAGTACTTTTCTGGTCCAGGCGAACCTCTTCTGGGCACAGGCAATACGTTGGAAGGTATGTGAGGATGTCACATTAACTCATGTCAAGCATTTTTTAGCATGTATGACTGAGCAATCAGTATTGGAGAGCAGACAACTGAGTGGGGCCTTTGTTATGACTGCCAAAGGGCCTTGAAGGTTGTCACGTTTGTGTGCGTTGAGTGGGTTTCTGAGACTGACTCGGTTTGTGATTGCGTCTCGTTCTTGGATTTCACTCGTTGCTTTGCAAATGTTTGATCATGGTGGAAAATGGCTTGATGTCGGCCTGTTGAAATCTTGATGTGTAAAAAAAAGAAACAAGCGTGTGATAAATCTCTGGAGCATATGTCCAATCGAGAAACCGATGAGCTTTCAGTCTCAATGGTTAATTAAGCATATGAGCTGAGTTCGGGGGGAAACAGTTCTCTATGTAATTCCTCTGGCATAGACACAACACTGGTAGGTACTGCTTTGCTGCCAAATAAGCCAGTGCTGAGGAAATGGGTGTGGGGAAGCTTGTAAAAAAAATAAAAAAGAGGCTCTGGAATGGTTTGGAGAAGACATGCAGTACCACATGCCTGGCTAGTTTAAAACTTAACTTGAATACTTATTCATCTTGGCTTTGCTATAGGCTAACGGTGAATTGCTATCCATTGGTTTATACAACATATTGGGATTCCTTTTTCATTCTTCAGCTGCTTATTTGAACGTATGGACGTAATTCTCGATGCAAATGATCTTAGAGGGAGCGGTTTTCCTCCAACCTGTAGATGAGTGTTACCAACATCTGGTTCAGCGTAGACGACATCTGTGTAGTTGTGGTCACTTAAGGATGCAAGTCAGTCAACAGGATGTTGACTGACTTGCATCTTTGCTTTGGGGTGTTCATATAAACAACAATAATGCTGGAGGTCAACAGAGAATGACACATCTCGCATGTCAAGCTAATGACCGCCGGTGGAGTTCTCGCTCCAGCTAGATAGTTATGGCTAGATAAGCTAGATAGTTAGGATCTAGGAATGTTGTACAGGTGGCGGCTGCGGCATGAAAAGCCTGTCAGCTGTGGTTTGTAGTAGTTTGCCAGAAACCATTGCCAGAAGAAATCACACCAAATTGTGAAATAATTGTCCTGATAACAGATAATGGCATCTAAATACCAATGACTTTTGAACAAAGGATAGGTCTTTGGCTTCAAGTCTGATCTATTTGATCATACTATTTATTTAAAGCTGTCACCATTTGCAGTGTGGAACCAAAGCAAAGCCAGTGCTGTTGCTTCTCATTACATGCCTGGGATGTGATGTAGTGGTGGCTGAACTCGATTTCTCTGCAGAAAGCTATCTCATCCCTCCAACTCACCAAACTATTTCATTCTTCAGAATATGATCAATAGTGGAGTCCTTGTTTCCTAATGTCACGCCCTTATATCTTTGGCATGCCCAAGGGTCACTGGTGGCAGTAAATTCTGGACGTTTGAGGGGTCCAAGTTATTGGTTGAAAAGTGGGCTTGTGTGCATATTTCTGCCCTTGTAAATTCATTACATTGCGTTCCATCTTTTGTCCCTTTAATAGCCAAAGGTGTTGACTGGGGCAAAACACAGTTTCCACAGTTTGAATCCATCCTCAGTGATACACCCTCATAGGGAATACTAAAGCTGCTCTCTGTGCTCCGTGACAAAGCACTTTGTCTAGCCAGCTTCCAAAGCCCTTGACGTCACCACACCTCACCACACACACACTGATCTCATTGTTTATGACTGCCACTATGAGACCCGCCATGAAGGTGAACATTTGACTGGCTGGGGAAAATATCTCTCACACAATAAACCCAATTGTGCCAGAAAAATTGGACAGTGTTCAAAATGGAGGCGAAAAGAGGGAGATTATTTATTACATCCTGTTGAGTTGCATTGGATGATGGGAATCCTCCACCAACGGGGTAATATAAAGTTTATATATGTTTACCTCGTCATGCTAAGATGAGGATGTTGCTGAAATAACCAATAAAATAGAGCATTCTTTAAACCCCAGTGCTGAAATGGCACATGGAGCACACAGTCGAGGAGACTGAGCTCAGGGGCCTTTTACAAGATTGACGGATTGAAAAAAGACTTTAACTGAAGATGGATTCAAGGTGCAAATAAATCACGGAAAATATCAAATAAATATCAAATGGACATTCCCAGACAGTCAGTAAGTCAGTTATTTTATAAAGTTTGTGTTTACTACAAATCCGTAGTTCTTTTTTGTTTGGCATATGGCCATTTTTCCACAACTGCAGATCATTATGTTTTAAGACATCTTGGCTGTGGATGTGAGGGGCAGGTCAACACATGGATCTTCCTTTGCGGTGTGTGTGTTAGTGTTAGTGTGTGTGTGTGGTATGAGGGAATCTGTGGGGTGAGGCATGGAGTCTAATGTTTTGATCTAGTCTCGTCAACAGCACTTATTTAAGAACAGGCTTCCCCTCAGAGGGTGTGGACACTGGGCGTAACCACAGTGAAATATATACCCGATAAGGAGACGCTTCAATGCCACTCTCGTTTTATTAACCTTTATTAACAGGTGTGGCGGTAATAGCTGCTATGGAAATTCCGGGGCTTAAGAAGACTTTATGGCAAATGTCATTAAGCTGCCGGTGCTTGTGTGTATGTGTCTTTTTGTGTGTGTGTTTTGTGTGTGTGTGTGTGTGTGTGTGTGTGTGTGTGTGTGTGTGTGTGTGTGTGTGTGTGTNNNGTGTGTGTGTGTGTGTGTGTGTGTGTGTGTGTGTGTGTGTGTGTGTGTGTGTGTGTGTGTGTGTGTTATTGTGTGTGCGCATCAAATTACCCATTTGGCTTGTAGACTGTAAACGATGACTTTTTGGTTGTGGATGTTTGTCAGTTGAGTCTCAAGGGTTGGCAGGTCTGACTGTGGCCCATGTGTTTTGTTAGACTGCGCTGCTTTACTCCTTGGCAGGAGCTCTTGGCTGAGCCCCACCTACTAAGCCCTTGTCTGTGGAAGTGATTTCCCCGTGATCCCTGTGCATTTACCTCAAAACGCAGCTGTTAAATCAACCTGTATCACAAGTTTTCCTGTGAAATCGATCCTTATTGGAGAGGGTGTGATCTGGACTTATGTATTACGTCTATGTATCATTGACCTTGATTGGTCCACAGTTCTTTATTTTATGTAGAAAGCACACAGCTTGGCAGGATCTATTTGGATGCTTCTATCATTGCAATTTGTATTTATATCAGTTTTCCCATCTCAAATTGATAACAGATTGACAATAGAATGAGACCAATCAAAAGATTCAAATTGAAATTAGCATGTGAATGTGACTAAAATACCTTGCCTGATCCCAGTCTGAGTTAATTTATGGTGTTTTCATGTAGAGTGTTTGTGTGTTTATTGGATTAATTTAAGACCACCTAACTGCTGTACAGACTTATTTACAGACGTATTCAGTGTTAGTATTAGGGGACTATGGGTTGTGAATGCGGTGAAAGCTGTGTAGTTGGCAGTGTAGGGTTAAGTTTGTGGTTAGCAGAGTGCAGTGATTCTGTATAGATTGTGATTGAAGCAGAGATGCGGCTGTCTCAGCCCGGCGGGCTGCTGGCCTCTCATCACCAAACACCATAGCGAACCCTCCCTTCCCGTTCACACCGTGCCGGAAGGTTCCTCTGAAGCCCCTCAGGAATCAAAAGTGTACAGAGAGGGAAAAAGGGAAGAGGTTAACATCTGTAAAAAAAACAAAAACGGTGCTTTTTAAGATCACATTTCATGCGTTTCAATGGAAAATGAAAGGCGCTGAGGCTGTGTGATTTGTGATTAGTTTTGCAGCGATCTTTCCAGGATTCTCTGATTGTGAGTTCAAACGCACCCTGAGGGGTTTAGGCGGAGACCGACAGAGGACTGTTTTTGGTTTTATCACTTGTTGGCCTGTTGATGTTGTCTGTTCCGTGTCTAGCCCACTTCCTTTAGCCCTTTATTTACTTGTGTTAGAACCCCACCCCGCACGGACTAAAGGAAATACTGAGCTGGATTCTCCATAAGCGTGTTTTTTTTTGGTGTGTTTGGACCTTACGCTGATAAACCAGTCCAAATAATGTGCATTGGAACAAAACACATGATTTGTATTGTTGTTGCATCCATCCCAACACAGCTGAAATAGTCATTTTCTTTCTCCTTGTCTGAACCTCTCATGCAAGAACGCTGGTCTTATGGTCTTATTTGCTCCACAGAACTGGGCTCGCCTAAAGACCTGGTCACCAGCGACGTCACCGACACCAGCTTCGCCGTGCGCTGGACCGCCGCACCGGGCAACGTGCGCCAGTACCGGCTCCAGTGGAAGTCCATGTTCAGCGACGAGACCGGCGAGAAGACGGTGGGCGGGGACACCACAGACACCGTTTTGGAGGGTCTCACCCCAGAGACACTCTACCAGGTCTCGGTGTTTGCAGCCTATGGTCGCGGAGAGGGAGAGCCTCTGGTGGGGGAGGAGACCACAGATGGTAAGCCGCTCAATAAGCGCCTGAAATGCCTCTAACAGACCCTTGACTTTGGGAGCCCCCCCCCCCTCTCTCTCTCTCTCTCTCTCTTTCAACTCTCGCCACCCCCTGGAACTCCTTCTGCTTTTGCTCTGTCCTCACGCTCGTTTGTTTTAAATATAGTGTCCACTTTTCTTTCTTGTTGAACTTCTAAATCAATCCTCTTTTAGGCTGTTTTTCTTGGCCCACCTGTGAATGTTACTATGCCCTAAATAATAATATTATTTTAATTGCTTTGGTTTTTGAGTCTTAACGGGGCAAAGAAATACGCTAAAAGACTAAATGTATACATACACTAATACTCGTTTGAGAAATTAGTCTTTAGTCTTTAAAGCGTATATAAAAAAAGTTCTAAGCCCCTAAAAGGAGGGGCACAGCTAGCAAACAATTTCCTTAATGGACCCAAAAGGCTTACTCAAAAGCCTGGAATGCTGACCTAAACCTTGACTTTATTACCCCAAAGGCACCAGAGTACTGCTTAACATTTAAATAAGCCAGTTCATTTTAGGCATGGTAAAAGAGTTCATGATATCTCATCAATGACAGATATATATGAATATATATAAGTGAGACTATGCCTCATGTTAGAAAACAAGATTTTTGCTTAGAATTATACATTTTTAGCCATTAAAATAAGCTGCACCGGTCACCGAGATGCGTTTGTAGCTTGAGTAATATAAGTCATCTGTATTCAAGGTTTTATGGTACATATAGGGTGATTTAATGTCCAGCACCTGCAACCGCTCTTTACAGGAGATACAGGTCAGAAAGAGCCAGACAGAAAGCGGTATATTCCTTGTTTGACTGTTCTCATGCCAAGATGAAAAAAGCACATTGAACAGAATTCATCTCCAATCGGGAATGAATTTTAACCACCAGTTAACAAAAGGGAATGTGCTAATGGAAAAATATGTACAGACATCTTTTTATACTTATTAATTCTGGCAAGCCAGACAGGTGCGAAATACACCACAACCACCTTTGAGGTGACATCGGAGGCAGGCACATATGGTTTATAACCGCAATGCTTTTCTTATTTGAGCTTCCAACTTTTCCTCTCTCTCCCCTGTGCGAAGCAGACACCAGTGGTCCATTTGGACCGAGCAACACACAGAAAACTTGGATCCACGACATCTTTCCGTTCATAGAAACCTAGTGAAAAAAAGAAATAAGAAATAAGAAGAAAGTCTGAATATTTTCCCCAGCTTGTTTAGAGGGCTATGAAAAGTCACACTTGCCCTTCCTGTTCTGGATCAAATGCTTTGTAGACACGCTATGGAAAAATTGGCCCCTGCTGGCTTTCCTCAAATAGACCAGTCTGCTGTGCTTGGCTCTGAAAACTCACTGACTAAACATGATCGATTCTGTAAAGTTGGACCGGGCGGATGCATGTATGCCCCAAAAAAACGAATGGAATGGAAGTTGGATGATTTGATGTTTCCATGAAGTTAGGATCCACCCTTGAATCCATCCACCCATCTTTGCGTCATCCATTCATCCTCCACCCAGCCATCCAACCCATCCACACCTACATCCAACCCTCCCTCATCCATTCATCCTCCACCCATCCATCCAACCCATCAACACCCACATCCGTCCATCCCTCCATCCAGCCACCCAAACCATCCATCTAACCCCACCACTCTAATCTGATGTCTCCTCCCTCAAAGTCTCGGCCGCCGGCAAGATGATCGTCGTATCGGAGGAGACGGAGAAGAGCATGAAGGTCGACTGGAAGCCGGCGCCAGGCAACGTCGTCAACTACCGCGTGACCTACAAGCCCCGGCAGGGCGGGCGCCAGCTGGC
Source organism: Eleginus gracilis (assembly GCA_025629765.1). Lineage (NCBI taxonomy): Eukaryota > Metazoa > Chordata > Actinopteri > Gadiformes > Gadidae > Eleginus > Eleginus gracilis. Next base: position 4,554,158 of record JAOSLM010000133.1, read on the forward strand.
CGCCAAGGTGCCCGGCGGTGGAGCCACCACCACCGTCCTGCGCAGGCTGACCCCACTGACCACCTACGACATCACCGTCATCCCCGTCTACCGCGCGGGGGAGGGCAAGGCCAGGGAGGGAGATGGAACCACACGTACGTTGGTGTGACCTTACTACAAATCGCTTTCCTGTTTTTTGTGCGATGGGAGAGTTGATATTTAAATTTTTTTAGGCAGTTGGGGTTATCTAGATCACACCGCCAACACTTGTTTGTTCAGTCATTTCACTCCAACGCTTATGCAGATTTCTGTTAGATTACATTTTTTGTGAGATGTAGAACAGCTGGTCAGTGTTTTTGCCACAAACACTAATTGTTTGTTCAATCGTTTCAATCCAACACATGCTAACTATTTTCTTCCAGTTTATATAGATGTATCTTTTATTAATTAATTTATGTATATATATATTTATTATTATGATTTTCTTCATATCGTACTCCTTTTTCATCACCCTAATGTGCGGTCCTGTAATACGTGGTCTTTACCCCCTCCCTCTCCAGTGTCTCCTTACAAGGGGCCCAGGAACCTCCAGACCTCTGAGCCGGGCAAGACCAGTTTCCGGGTGACCTGGGACCACGCTCCCGGGGATGTGAAGGGCTACAAAGTCACGTTCCACCCCTCAGGAGACGACATCGACCTGGGAGAGCTCCAAGTGGGCCCCTATGACAACACAGTGGTGCTGGAGGAATTAAGGTGTGTCTTCTTCTTCCTCTTCTTCTTCTTCTTCTTCTGACCTTCTTTTAAGTATTTTCTTTGTTTTTCGTAAAAGAAAATCAGGGTGTATTCAAGCTGCACATTTCATAGAATATGTTGAAGCACTATGGCTTTGTTAAGACAGTCGTGGCTCATGCAAGCGCTTTGTTCTGTGCCACAGAGCGGGAACCAAGTACTCTGTCAGTGTGTTTGGGATGTTTGACGGTGGAGAGAGCATGCCATTGGCTGGAGAGGAGAAAACCACTCTCTCTGACGCACCTGGGCCCCCCGCCTACCAACCCACAGGTAAAGCCTATTGTGTAGCGTCTACTGTACGGTGGGACCTTTGTCAAACATTAGTAGACGATGAAGACGTCTGTTGCACTCGGAAAATACTCTCCAAATGCCACTGGCTGTAAAGTATGCAGTTTCCCCTTTCCTTACAGAGGATTGTCTCACAGAATTGCAGACATAATGATATTTCCATCCGTCTGGCCTCTTTCTGGGCTTTCCTTGTGCAGTGTTGTTTTTTCCATGTTGGGTCCTCTATGCATAGCTGGGACAGACCTAGCCAACATATGCTTCATTTATTTTAGCTCTAATTTGTGTTAATGGCATATTAAGGGGATGGCAGTCAGACAGCATGTGCGAAAGTGAGAGAAAATGTGCTCAACAGAACGTTCCAGAAAAGGTTTCCCTCAGCCCAGCTGTGGGCCTGGTCTTAATGAAGAGCAGATACTCATGTTGAAGTTCAGGGAGATAGAATAGAGGCTGCTCCGCCCCCAGTCTTAACAATGGGCCAGTTTATCTCTGAAACCTCCTGACACTCACCTTGAACCATCCCTAGTGAAGGAGAATGTAGGAGAGAAAGACACTCACAGAATGTTCCCTTTAGACTTTTACAACTGTTGAAAAACAATTCAATTCAATTTTATTTGTATAGCCCTTAATCACCATTACAGTCTTAAAGGGCTTAACAAGGCAAATATGTATGACACCCCCCTGACCCAAGCCCCAACAAGGGCAAGAAAAAAAATCCCTTAATCAGCAAGGATTAAATCAGCCAGTGAAATGCAAATCATGGAAAGCACAATTTCGTGAAAATGATTTATTCCAACTCCAAATCCAATTGCAACTCATTAGTTGCCACCAACCAAATATGTCATCTTGCCAGCCAAAGATAATAATACATTTGTATGACTCATGAGGAAGACTAACCGAACCCTGACCACTGTAAGTAGAATGAAATCTCCCTTAAAGTCACATATTTCTTGTTTCCATTTAATGTATGTCTGTCTGTCTGTCTTTCTGTCTGTCTGTCTGTCTGTCTGTCTGTCTGTCTGTCTGTGTTTGTCTGCACCTGTCTGTATGTATACTCTTGTCTATAACCAGCCGGTGTGTGTGTCCTTTTGTGTGGGTTGGGGGGGTTGGGGTGTATTGGGTCTGGAAATCCCACATCATGATGTGAGCTGTTTTTTAATTGCAGACAGTGACAGATCATACAACGTCTTGCCTTTTCCCTCAGTGCATCCACAGGCCTTCTGTTAGGCCTCGATGGAACGGATGCCTCACTTTTCACCAAGCAGGTGCCAGGAACAAGTCAAGCCGAGGGGCGACCCTACCACACAGCAGCCTCCCTCTCTGTGTCTCTGTGTCTCTTTCAGAAGACCCACTGTCCCTTATGGGCCTGTCAGTGCATGCTTCCGCATCGCACCTTGGAAAAATGACGCAGCAAATGTTGATACAATCCCAGCCATGGCTCTGAATACTCGTGTTGATCCCGGGGGAAAGACTGAGAACGTCTGGGAAGAACTTTGAGGAATGAATGTGCTCTTATATGGATCTCAATAGGAGGAGCAGAGAAAAATAACTAAATATTGTGTGTTTATGTGACTGTGTAAAAAATGTTTGTTCTAATGAGTCCCTTGGGGGAAATGCTATTGATGTGTGGTCAAGTTCAACGTCCTTGTACCGTGACCTCATTTTATTTTTTACCCATGCGCCTTTCCATACCCTCTATCCCTCTTTCCACTCAATCAGATTTTTCACTACCTCAAAGTCAAAATAATTCTCACACGATCCACCACATTTTGTGTACAGTTTGTGAGATTTGTATGTGGAAAAAATAACGACACAGTTTTCGGGGGGACACCTTCCCCCACTGACCTCTCAGACGTGAGGTGTAAGACCAAGGCGCAGGCCGACGTTGTGATCCTGGTGGACGGCTCCTGGAGTATCGGACGTCTCAACTTCAAAACCATCCGGGCCTTCATCGCCCGTATGGTCGGGGTGTTCGACATCGGGCCCGAGAGGGTCCAGATCGGTAGGTTTCGATGACGAAAAGTCAAGTCTCGTGTCTGTGCTGCGGTATGCGTTGTTCTAACTTAACCATGGGTGATTGCTTTAGGTCTGGCCCAGTACAGTGGAGACCCCAAAACTGAGTGGCATCTGAACGCTCACGATAACCGGGACTCGCTGCTGGAGGCTATTGCTAACCTGCCGTACAAGGGAGGAAACACCATGACCGGTAAGCTAGCCTAGGAGGCACATGTCATGGGTCAGGTAATGCTCAGAAAGTACAATAAGAGTTAAACGTATATTCATATAGCCATGGTAAATTCCTAACTGTGTGACAGATGAATGATGTACGTGTCCATGTCGCAGGTCTCGCTCTGAACTACATCCTCCAGAACAACTTCAAGGACAATGTGGGGATGCGCACCAAAGCCCGTAAGATCGGTGTTCTGGTCACTGACGGCAAGTCCCAGGATGACATCATCGCAAATTCTGAGAACCTGCGGGAACAAGGCATTGAGTTGTATGCCATCGGTGAGCTCACAATGTGAAATTTGCTGATTAATGCAACACAAAATATGCTTTTCAATCTAAAGTAACCCAATAATCCTTGCTCTTTGTGATCTGTGAAGGTGTGAAGAACGCTGATGAGAATGAGCTGAGGTCCATCGCCTCTGACCCGGATGAGATTCACATGTACAACGTTAAAGACTTCTCCTTCCTTCTGGACATCGTGGACCGCGTTACAGACAACCTCTGCAACAGTGTCAAGGGATCAGGTAAATTTGTATTCATATATTTATCGGACAATGTTATTTCCTGTCTGTAGACACTGGAGATTTCTTTGATTATTTCATCCCTTTTTCTCCTGAAGGGCAAATTTCATAGAAGACAAATCCTCAAGTCATTCACTTTCTTCTGTTTTCCCATGATGAAAAGGCGACGCCCCTGAGGCCCCCACAGACCTGGTGACCTCCGAGGTGACCCACTACTCCTTCAGAGCCACCTGGATGGCCCCTTCCAGCCCAGTGGAGAGGTTCCGTGTGGAGTATGTGGACGTGTCCGGACGCCCGCAACAGGTATGGATGGACTCCAAAGGGCAGGGCCTCCCAATGTCTGGTTGCATACATATTTCTTTGGAGCATTGTGGGAAGTGTAGTGCATTTGCCTTTATTGGGTTCTGGCTCTGGCTATGTCCCCTGACACAGTGTGGTCGATGTTGAGTAAAGGGAAAACGTTCCTTAAACCTTCCCAAACGTCCTTCCCGCTGTGTGGTTTCTTCATTATACAGAGTGCAAAGCAGGAAAAAGCTCTGAAGGCCGTAAAAGCGGATTACAATTTAGAAAGTAAATAATGAATTTGGTCTCTTGGGTTCATGGCTCTATTTGCCAGCAGGGTTCCTGCAATGCTTCAGGATGTATGCAACAAATCAATTTTTTTGTGTGCATCTGAATTCAATTACACATATAATTTGTTATTTTTTGTCCAGCTCCAATGGTTTTCTTTGTTAGCACACTCTGTGGCTGAGGTTATGATTTCTGAGTGGGGGATCTCGAAGCCTCCAACTCAATTTAGGTCAGAGGCCTCTGTGGTTTTAATTGGAGCTGTTTAAAAAAGAGCCACTTGTGGTTACGTGTGAAGACAAATAGAGCCATTGTTTGTTGTGCAGCTTAATTGTTCGTTTACTATTATTAGCCAAACAGAACATGTTTTATATTTTTTTACACATATTTCACAATGGCTCCTTGGATCCACAATAGACAACAACAAACACACAAACATAAACACACGTAGACAAGCTCAAGCACGCGCGCACACACACACACACACACACACACACACACACACACACACACACACACACACACACACACACA
>JAOSLM010000133.1:4917098-4927270 GCA_025629765.1 Eleginus gracilis
GTGTGTGTGTGTGTGTGTGTGTGTGTGTGTGTGTGTGTGTGTGTGTGTGTGTGTGTGTGTGTGTGTGTCCATGTACATGTGTGTCTCAACAAAGCTTTATCCATTCTCGGCGTGGAGTATTCAGCTCTCTTGTGGCCTGTGGGGCGTCGTAAATCTAAAAGGCGCTGCAAACTACACTGAGTATGGGATTGTTTTATTTTATATATATATATATATCATTATTTTTTATTTGAGATTGGTACACTGAAGCTGACTCATGTCTTGTAGCAGTGTGCTGCCAGAGCAGAGCATAGAGCTCTGTCTGAGTCTGAACATGACTGAACCAGCGTGAGAGGCCTCACAGAGCATACCTGGCGGGCCAGGTTTCCACTAGGAATGAGTGATGACCAGGAGGGAACGCTTTATTATTTGACACATTTCTTTTCGTTTAAAAAAAAGGGTATTACAAAAAAGAACGACATGCAAAGCTTTAATTTTGTCACGGTCTCCATGTATTTTTTTGGTTGTATCTTAACAAATATATAAACGTTTCATTCAAACCTATTCGTGTATTTTCACTAGATTCTTCTCAGATTTTTGTATGCTCATGTTTCAGTTTCATTTCTGCTGCCACGCTCACCGATGGACGGTTTCACCAACGCCTACAGACTCTGTTATGCAATCCTGCTTCAGCAGAGTGGCAATGTGGCCCACGGAGAAGAAACAAAACACAATAAGACAGTATTTTTCTTTATCCAATCCCAAGGGTTCCCTGAGCCCACCTTTCCTCCTTTTCATCCGTTGCTGTTCTCTGGAATAAGAGCTCAGCTTATATAGAGCTGCCATAGAAAGTGAATACTGATATTGCTCGTAATGCAATACTGATGATAATAATAATAATGGTTTATTTAATCGGGATATACCCAACCAAGCAAGCTAGTTAAATGAGGGGTTTTATTACCGTCTGTTTCTATTTTATGTTTGTCTGGCTACAATCACATAATCCTGACGACCCTGCAAATGGGAACATTTTGTTTTCCACAAGCCTGTTAAGGGGTTCCATGGAGATCCAGCTTTGCGTGTATCGGTATCAGTCTGTAAAGGTTTCCCTTCGCTCTGTGAACAGGCAGCATTTATCTTCCCAAGAGAAGCAATGCTCTACAGATGCTCTAGCCTACAGCTCTGCTGTACACTGATGTTTTCATATCTGACGGGCACAGTGGCGCAGACGTGCAGCGACAGACTAAGAAGGGTCACTTTCCATAGCCTGCCCTAATATCTTACTTTTAAAATGTATGCAAACGCTTATTCAGTAATCAAAACTATTTGCATACGTATTTCATATTAACCAGATAAAATGTGTTGCCAAAATGGAGACTGGAGCTCACCATCTAAGAAAAAGGAAGTTATTTAATATTTTACACGGTCGTTCCTCGGTGCTGAGGACAGCTGTCACCCCGAGGCGTTCGATAGTGAAAGAATGTCGCACGAACCTCTGATGCCCCTGACGCGTGCAGTGGATGCCACTGCGTGCCGTGGCAATCGGTGTAGGGTTAATGCCAATATAGGGGGAGTGGTTTTGACCAATTTACGACTGACTGTAGGCAACAGTGCAAATCAAAACACTTCCAAGGCGCGGTCACGCCATCTACACTTAAAAAACTGATTGCGCATCTACATTACTTTGTACCGTAAAGAAGTGTTGCGCCGGTACTCATGGCCATGTACTTGAGACTTGTTGAAAACGGGAAAGATTCAATTTTTTCTTATTTTCCTTTTTTGAAATACATACTTATGTCTTACCCAATATATATACATTGTAATGTAGGCAAATAGAGAAATTGCATACAATAATTTAACCACATTGGCATACTCTATCATGCATACCAATTTCTTGTTCAATGTGTACCTAGGTACCGCAGCTAATTTGAAAGTGACTGATTTTACATGTTTGCATATTAGTCCCCAATATGCAAACATTACTATATAGGTAGATATGAAAGTAGCATACTGGACACCAGGGTCCAAGTCCTTGTTATATTGTTATATGTGAATGTAATTTAAAATCTAAAATCTGAGCATCTATTGTAAGTGTCTTGTTGGTGCAAGACCAACTGATTTAAGTGCCGAAGACACGGGTTGAAGTCCTGCATATGCTGGTTCTTTTTCAAACAAAGTCATTGTGTGGATAAAATGTCTGAATCTGAAGGTAAAATAATGGATAATGGAATAGTACATTTTTATTCGATATTTGTTTGGATCTTTTTTATATCTGCCTATATAGTAATCCATTCTTATTTGGGATGACTTTAATATCTAAGTTTGTAGAAAACAATTTTATTTGAATATTTTATGAAATTTCTACATCTGCCTGCATACCAATGCAAAATTGAATAATTTCCCTTCTGAAAAACTGTCGTGGCCATTCGAGTAGATATTTCTGAGTTTACGAGGTGCACTGGAATGCACCACGAAATCCCTGCAGGCGCAAAAGCGCTTTACCGTACAAAGCAACATAGATGCGCCCTCGCTTTTTTGTGTAGACTGCGTGACCGCGCGCGCTTCTCCGAAGTGCTGATGGCGTGACCGCTGTAAGGCTGCCGAAGAGTGCAGCTCGGCTTAAACGTGCACTCGTTATTTCTTAAGACCCGAGGGGGAGAGACATTGAATGTGTGAAGCTCTCCACAGCTCTCACACATCATCTCAGAAGGAAAACAGTCTACTCTAGGGGACTTTCACAGCGTGGTCCACAGATGCGTGACCTGCATGATAATTCGTCGTTTCTGCGTCTCATTCTGAGCGGAACATAAGGAGACGTTGCATCTCGTCGGGTGGCTGTGGTGTCACATACGGAACAACCTCCAGATCCTCCGATGAATAGGTCCATCGGTCACTCATCTAGGAAACTATACAGCCGGACCACTTGATGCATTATTATTGCGACTGCCTTACATAACGAGGCTTGGTGGGGGATCCCGAAGAAACTGCTGCGCTTGGCTGATTTGTGGCAGCAAGGGAAACGCAAGTAGGTCAAAATAAGAAAGCGGAGAAATATCTCGTGATGTGTCGTAATCATGTCCTGTCTGTTCTGCTTCGCTATGAAATGATACAGGCGTGGTGTTTCGTCGGTCACATTGGATTCTCGTAAGCCTATCTGTTGTTCCCATGTCATCGTATTCATGGATTACCAATACAGTTTCTCTCAGGGGAGCGCATTACCCACTGGGCATGCGCCCTTCGTGACCGTCTACCCAAGTCGAGGCAACTAGGAATGGACTCTTTTAAAAGATCAATAGCAGGGTAAAGTAACTTTTAAGATTATAAAGGTTTCGTTTAATGCTGTCGCAGCACCAGCATGGTCAATGTATATTTACCTTACTAGTTGTGTACATAATGGTGCGCTACCATCTAAATCATAATTCGTGTAAGGAGCTACACCTGTTTGTGTTTTTTCTACAATGAAAATGGTCTATAATGGATAAGCAAGCAGCGTGAAATATAGTGGGGCAATGCTATTGTACCTTTGCATTGTTTACCTCTTTTTATAATTTTTCTCAGCGGTGGGCAGAATGTACTTTTTGACTCCGTTTCACACTTTCAAACATTATCAGAGATACAGCGCCATCCAGTGTTTGCCCGCAAGTCGTTTTGCAAAAAACGTTCCCTTGTTTTACTTTAAAAATGTACACTCATGCTCCTCTTTTTTTACTTCATGTAGGTAAAAAACATTAAGCTATACTAGCTAATATGATTCGCCAATCCACTGATTCCTGGCACCAGTGAAAAGGTGAAAATGAATGGGAGCCAGAGGCTGGAAGGAGAGACCTTCATGGTGGAGGCTGACGTCATTCTTCACACTGTAAACTCTGACCTTGCCTCCCTCTCAGGCATAGATAGGAAAACATGTCCGGCTCTGATGAAGAAGGACAACGCCGCCCCACTTATTGGGGAATTCCTGCAGTGCAATCAGCCTCTCGATTCAGATGCTCCGGCCACATTCGAGAGAGAGTACCTATTGGACGGCAAAATGACCTTCGACGATCAGACAGGGGACAGCTTGAATGTTGCTAAGGATCAACAGTTCCAAATGTCAAACCATAAGGCAGGTCTTGAAATGAGGGAAGCCGTTACAGTGAAGAACCTCAATGGTAAAATGGGCAATGGTGACAACCACGGTGACGTCATGGCAGACATTTCCCACGCTGGGGATTCCTCTGTGTGCTTCCTGGACCCTGGAGCCCGAGAGGAAGCAGATGGAAGTGCATCAGCGAGTGCAGAGGCTTCTCAAAGAGGACAGTGTGAGATAAACACAGGCCAAGGACAGGCTGTGCCTGACATTCATTGTATTACCACTGGCGGCCAGCCATGGCTAGCGGAGCCGGTTCGCTCTTCCATTCCCGGATCCAGTGCATCTCATCTGCCCGACGAAGACAATCCGGGTGGATGTTTCGGGTACAGCGGGAGCCTCGGGCACCGGGAAAGTGGCCCGGGAGCAGAGAGTCCCCTGGCTGCGAAGGAACCAGATTTGGTCATTGAAGTCGGAGGGCAGAAAATCAACGCTCACAAGGAGATCCTGGCGGAGAAGAGTGACTACTTCAAAGCCAGGCTCTCGCGGGACATCCTCAAAGTGAAGGGGCTGAGCTACAAGACGTTGTCCGTGCTGATAGACTACATCTACACCTCCCGGATGAACGTGAGTAAGGACACCGTGGTGGACGTCATCACAGGCGCCAAGATCCTGCAGGTGCCCTGCGCCGTGCAGGCAGCCATGGACTCCATGTCAGAGCAGCTCACGGCCGAGAACTGCTACGAGGTGCTGAGCATCGCCAAGAAGCAGCGTCTCAGCGAGCTCAAGGAGACCGCCTACCGCTTCATGAGCGACCACTTCCTGCGGGTCCTGCGGGACCCCTCGGTGTACGGCCGCCTGACGGGCTCCGAGAGGGACCTCATCCTGAGGAAGAGGACCGAGGGCCGGCAGACGCTGATGGTGGCCGAGATCAACGACGTGTTCGACCGTGTGGGCAGCAGGCCGGCCAGCCGTTGCAGCAGCCGGCCGCAGAGCCCCCTGTCGGTGGCGTCCTTCGAGGAGGGCTACATGATGTACTACTACAACGAGACGGCCAACGACTGGCGGGCCCTGACCGCCATGCCCGAGGACATCAACACCAAGGGCTGCGGGATGTGCACCATGTACAACTACCTATTTGTGGCCGGCGGGATCAAGGGCTACGGAGAGCGGGGGAAAGTGTCAGACCGGGTCTTCTACTACAACCCTGTCGACGACCGCTGGACGGAGGTGCGCCCTCTGAACCAGGCCCGCGCCCAGCTCAAGCTGGTGTCCATGGACGGCCACCTGTACGCCATCGGAGGGGAGTGCCTGTTCACCGTGGAGCGATACGACCCACGCACCGACCGCTGGACCACCGTGGCGCCCCTGCCCAAGGGGGCATTCGCCGTGGCGCACGAGGCCACCACGTGCAACGGGGAGCTGTACGTCTCCGGGGGCTCCCTCTTCTACCGCCTGCTCAAGTACGAGCCCAAGCGGGACGAGTGGCAGGAGTGCCCCTACAACAGCAGCCGCAAGAGGTCCTCCGACATGGTGGCCCTGAAGAGCTTCATCTACCGCTTCGACGTGCACCGCGAGCAGGGCGTCAACGTCTTCAAGTACAACACCATTGTGAAGATGTGGCAGGACTGCGCATCCCAGCGGCTGGGCAGCGCCTCGCCCTTCCGCTGTGCGGTGATCGGGAACTGCATCTACTGCGTCAACAAGAGCCAGACGCTGCAGTTCGTGGTGGAGGAGGAGGGCGCCCGCTTTGTGGAGGAGTCGCTGCGGGCCCCGCTGGAGGCTAAAGGTGTACTGTTTCCCTTCGTGCTTAGTTTGCCTGAAAAGCATGACGAGGTGGCGTAGTGGGGGCACGGGCTCCAGAACAATGGTGTGTCTCGGAGCAGAACTGGAAAAGGCGACGGCCAACCTTTTGATTCAGTATCAGCGTTATATATTTCATTGTGTCCAATGTACCTGCTTGAAGTGGAATGTGTGTATTTGCATGGCAAGTTCATGTGTCTACAGGGGCCAGCCTTAAAAAAAGGGACAAAAATAAACGTTCAGTGTCGAATGAATGGACACAGCAACACAGCTGTAGATAATTACAAGATGGAACTGACCTTAGGTGGTTGTGGATTTTCTATGTTCACCTTTGTTTTTGCACACTTTTGTAAATTCAGTTAGCAGAGATATTGTCATGGAAGTATTTAATTGTTGACTATGAAGAACCATTTTAAACATGTTGGCTCCATCACGCATGGACAATGCTCTTATTCTAGACTTGTAACAAGTTTTTTATTCCAATCCAAATCAATTGGTGATAAGGCCACAGTATAAACAACTGACTGCAATGGTTGGTTGGAACCCAGAAGCCTCATCTCAACTGCCTTTGAAGTGCTATCACAGAGTCTATCATACGGCTACTACAGACGTTATTAAACACATGATGCTACCCATGTAGATTTGCAGAACATTGATTGTGCTTAATGTTCATGTTAGAAACCCTCTTGACTTGAAGTCACCATTGTTGTATTGTAGGGATGCAAAGCTTTACACAAGAAGCAAAATAAGCATTTGCCATTTGGATATTTGTCGTGTTTGGAAAACTGTGAGCAAATGATTGGCTTATTACAAAGGGAAACGTGTATGTATATGGATTTCAGACACTATTTGGGTTGTTACTACAAACTTGGTTCAAAGTGATTATGTTTACCACATTCTCCAAAGAAAAAAATAGGAATTAAATGAGACTAAAAGAGCACTATGTATCTTACGATATTTTTTGTCATGCATTGTGTTTATCAGATAGCATATAAAAAGCACTCCTATGACTTACACACTATAACCCCATCCAGAATCAAGCAAAAGCTTTGGTTTCCAATAGGAGGGCATCATATCTGCCCTAGAAGCACTTTGAGGAAAGTTCAAAATAACCTATGCACAAAGGCACTTCTGACCATCTTCTGACTCAATTGATCAAGGGAAGATCACAGTCATAACAAGATAAGATAATTCCTAAGAAATATTTTCTATTCATGCCGCAACCCAATAAACTGCATATCATGTTGAGTTCTGAGAATATTTGTTGCCATTGCAATAAACTATCAGTGTGAGTTTTGTTAAGATACAATCTGGAAAGGTGGATTTCCCCAGCAGGAAATAAATGCTTTTAGTTATGTTTTGCAATGTTTCAGAGCAGTCACTGTGAAAATGTATGTGTTTGGAATGCTGGTTCAGTATCTCCCTGGAATCAATATTTTTTAAATATATTTTGACTGAATGCAGATTTTTGTGATGATGGTACAATGATGAGATGCTAGTTAAGAGCTTTCTGTCCAAGTCATTTTTATCAAGCTTAAAGTTAACTAACTGTTGGATGCTGTCCAAACTAAGTGCTTCAAATAAACCATTTTGTGGTTGAACATTTGATGAAAGGTATAATAATTTCCCTTTAAAAATGCTAAAATGTATCTCGACAACTTCTTATTTCTTGCTTAAACCCATGATGCCTTGAAGTGGTCAAAGTATTTAAAGACACCAGGACATGTCACATAGGAAACGTTACGATTGTCATGGGAATTGTCACTTCCGAACAAATCAAAGCCAATTTGAGAGCTGTTGCTTATCAGTTCTGGAGTCCCCTTATCTAAAGTGTCATCTTACTTTGAAAGCCTTGCAGTGGGCAACGCCATCCGGTCCTGACCCGTAATTGGTCAGCAGCAACAAACAGGAAGCCAACACATGTCACACGTTAATAGTAATATGTGTTTAATTACATAATGTATACACCATAACACATTAAAAATACAATATATTATACTGCTAATACATCATAGAAAATCTTCAAAACAGTATACTAACATGTTATGTGTTTACTTATGCTTAATACAATACTCATGCATCATAGAATATATTTAATACTAGTATACTAACAACATGTAGCATACGTAACATACATTAACACTTAAGGTGCTGTAGGTACGATTTAAAGGAAAATTTCAGGAAAAGGACAGCCCCTCAATGGGAAACTAACCTGTCTCACCTACTTTTCTTTTCACCATTTTTGTCAAATTTCTCCAATCTCTTCCAATTGGCAACCAACATTTTGGTCCAAAGAATAATGCGCTACCATGATTCTAAGCAAATAATCCTGCATATGTTTTGCTATATTCGTGAACATTTCTACAGACATAATAGTCAGATTATATAATTCCTTGTCACAAGGTACTAGTTAAATTATAGCAAACAAAAATAGAAAAAAATTATCTACAGCTATGGTATGGCTCACAGGTACCTGATTGAGGAAAAAAGCAAAAGGTGGCAAGAATAACACCAATAATAGAGAAAAAATTCCCTCAATTGATTGAATCGCGAATGGTATCTTTGATAAACATTCTAGTTCAGATATATATTTTTTTGAAAAGAGTAAATAGCTGCAGTTCAAAAGTTACATACTGCAGGTTTACCATCGGGCTACACCTGTGAATGGTCTGCTGCCATCAAGTGGTTTAAGAGTGTAAACACTTCCAGGGACGCTGCTGCACATCCTTTTGACTCACACTATTATGGTATGCAACTGCTTTTTTCATCTTATTTAGTTGAAAAGTGGATTATCCAACATCTAGAGAGCCAAAGTCAAACCTTTTCTTGATCTATCTCATAAACCAACAACACATAACCTGTGCACTGATTACTCAATGTGCAACAGGTGTGCAGTCTTTCCCAGCCCCAGAGTCCAGTCAGTCTGACCCGGGCCAGGGGAGGCTGCTTCAACCAGCCATCATCCACACACATTCCACAAACGACTGGTATAGTACAGCAAGTTCGGTTTTCATTGTCCTCATTGTATGGACACCCCTATGCAAAGGCCGGTCTGGCAGCTGATGGCGTTGACAGTTTGGAGGAAGCACAACAGGCTACTGGCATTCGCCATCCGCCCCCATCAGGTCAAAGGTCAGCACAGGCCGCAGGATGCAGTTGCCTGCATCAGTGATTCCCAGTAGCACTCCGAAGACGATGAGGGAGCCGTAGGGGGTGAGGACTGGGTTAGCAGGTACAGCAGGCCTTGGAATCACAACATTAAGACTCACAAACTGGGAGATGTGAATTTCAACAAAGAATATAAATCCTTAAATTGAGGTTTGCTAAGCGAAGTAATGGTAGAGATTTTAAATTTGTTTTTATTCCACCAAAATATTATTTTACGTGAAATAGGGTGTCTTTTTTTTTTAACAAATTTTTATATCCCCTTATGGTTTTACCTCCTGAGGTGATGCAACCGGCATTTATTTATTCGGAACAGAAAAAGTACAACCTCGGCAAGGCCATATGGTTACCGCACCAGCGAGTAGGACTGAGCCCTGGTTGAAGGACGGTTCATCCTCATGTGGTCACAGATCTGTCCGAAAGCGATGCAGCTGAGCATGCTTGAGCCAGCATGAGGTTGGAACACTCCCAGGTTCGGGGCAAATGAGGAGCAAATCACAAAGATAATGATGATGAGGCCAGGGTGCCCGTTACGGACACCACTCTGGCTCCATACTCGACCATCAACATCCCTGACCGGGGCCCACAGATCATGATGAATCCATAGCTCATGGTGTAGCATGGTATTGTAGTCTAGTTGTAATTTCTTGAACCCAGAAATGTTGAGTACCCTAAAGTTGTATTGCATAAATGTAATCTATAGGCCTAATGGGTGGAATGTAACTTGGTTGCTAAAAGTTGCACTTTGGGCAATTTGTTCAATTAGCATAATAAGCTAATTAAGGCGAGACACCACAGGTCAATAAGGTAAGAAATTTAAATAATAGATATCACTATGAAACTTTCTCAGTTGATTACTTATGTTGAGATGAGAAAAAGAACAATAACACAAGGACACAAGAACCATATACAAGAACTATATACAGTACAACATGCAAAATAACTATATACAGCATGCACATACACACAAAAATAATTATATACAGCAAAATACAGAACTTTATACAGCATTGACACAGACACACACAAACACAAACACACAATAACTATAAACAAGACCTATATACAGCAAAATAAAGACCTATTTACAGCCAAAGAAAGAACTATATACAGCATGCACACAGACACACACAAACACACAATAACTATATACAAGAAC
>JAOSLM010000133.1:5178288-5188600 GCA_025629765.1 Eleginus gracilis
CACACACACACACACACACACACACACACACACACACACACAGGGTGCCGGATTCTGTTTCCATGGTGCTGAGAAGGCAGATGGCGAAGGTGAAATCACATGCAAAATTGGGGAGATGGAGATGGGGGCGGAAACAACCCTTGTTGGTTTTTTTTTATGTGGGTGCCCATTTTGTGTTTGTGTCTGTTTTGCGTGGGTATGAACATGCTAGTTTGTCTACCAGTTCTGATTGCTGGGGCTATGTCGTTGGTGCTGAACAGGGATGTTGGATGGATGAATAATCTGATAAACGGCAAATGGAAGGCAACATGGCAGAGTCCAATCTGCTGGAGGATTTAGGTGACTGTCAATTTCCTCCCTCCCTCATATATTTCTACCTGCTGGGTGGGGTGGGGGACTGGCCAGCCGTTTAGTCTACATCAGTCTCCTCTCCAGCTCAACCCAGCAACCTCTGTCTGCTTCTCTCTTTTGAACGCGGTTTGCAGGCGAAATGTTTCTACAGCTTTTACAGGCACAGGCATTGTGTGGCTATGTCTCTTCGACCAGGCATTCCGCTGCATTAATACACCTACGGGCTCCACACGGCATGCTTTTTAGAGGCAAAATATCAACATCATTCTATTATTAGCTAACAAAAATATGACCATTTAATATCAATCTTCTCCACATGGCATTCTAGTGGAAGGGCATATGAGGAGAAACTACGATGGCTTGCTATGAAAGGGTTTCCCCCCCTAATGCTGCCTCCGCGGAGGCATGGTATTGCAGTTTGCCGAATGGGAGGCTACCAAACGATTGTGACTAGCAGCTAAATGATTGCTTTTCCTATTTATTCAAACCTTTTGGCCAAGGTAAAAAAAAAAAAAAATGTTACAAAAGTCGACACAGACCACTTCCTTATCGGCTTAATCCAAATCCCTGGGGAACCCGCGTCTCTCCCGGGGTTTTCCAGATGAAGCGCGAGTGCGTTGGGTTTTTGTAGGCTTCTCTCCGAGTCTGCATCGCAACGCTATCAACGCTATCCTGGCGTCTCGCATGTTTCCCCATCTGTCTGTTAACGCCACACTTGCTCAGGGAATACCTCCACGGGCCATTTGTGCTTTGCAGAACAAGAAAAAAAGGATTGGGCGATACCGAAAGAGGGGTGGAGGGATGCAAAGCCGATCCTTCCCCCTTCCCCCTCTTCTCCACCTCTGTTTGGAATAAAGCCAGGTCTGATCCATATCATCCGTTGTCTTTCTTAAACCCTCTCCTCCATGGGCCGTGTCTGTGTGTGGCGCTCTCACACATAGTCCTGCAGGCTGTAGCCCGTCTTGTTGTCCAGGGGGGAGAGGGAGCAGTACTGGTGCTGGAGCTCCTGCTGGTGCTGCTGCTGGAGCAGCTGCTGATGAAGCAGCAGCTTGTCGGGCGGCGGCAGCAGCACCATGTCCTGCGGCCCGTGCCTCTTCCCCGAGCAGGACATGCAGAACACGGAGCCCCCCACCAGCAGGAAGCCTGCCGACACGAAGGCCACGTACACGGCGCCCCCGGGCTCAAACTTGTTGCTCTCCGGCACGTTGGAGTCCAGGAAGTTGGTGATGACCTCGTTGGTGAACCAGGACGCCGGCACCAGGCAGAGGAAGCCGGCGGCAACGAAGCAGCCGCCGCTGGCGATGGCGGCGTGCCTCTTGGAGCGGCGTCCGCCCCCCCAGCGGGTGCACTTGAGCCCCAGGGACGCCAGGCAGAGGCCCATGGCGGCCATGACGCAGCAGAGCACCATGGTGGTGCGCGCTGTCTGCAGGTAGGCGGGCAGCGACAGCACCGAGTACTTGAGCGTGCAGCTGAACATGCCGGTGCTGTACCAGGTGCAGTCCATCCACAGGCCCTGCATCTGGGAGATGGCCGTGATGATGTTGGAGCCCACGTCGGCGCTCACCTTCCAGTTGGGCAGCACGGTGGCCACCATAGCGCCCATGATGCCCAGCAGCGCCAGGACGAAGCCGAAAATCTGCATGCCCGTGGACGCCATCGCCCCTCCTCCCCTCTCAGGTGTCTGTTGACGACGACGCCACTGCCGGCACTGAGGCGGTCGCTCCCTGGCCCGGCAGCATTAAACCAGCGTCAGCCCAGCGCCTCCAGCTCACCAGCCCAGTGCCCGTCTCGCTCTCTTCCCCCCCCCCCTCCCACCCCCCCCTCCAACTCGCTGCTGCTGCACTATCTGCCAGTCAAATCCCCTGCACCTCCGCTTGTCTGCTGCTGCTGCTCCGCTGTTCTGGAGGAGAGAATCAGAAATGAGAAATGTAATTGAGCAAGTCTCCTTGCGCTGCTCTCTCCCTCTCCCTCTCTCTCTTTCTCACACATAAACACGGTCTGCCCTCGCTCACCCCACACAAGCAGAGTTTTCTAGCAGGGAACAAAGAGGTCTAGCCCAAACAGTATGCTGGCCTTGGCTGATAATTGCCGTGCGCTACGCCAATGTTGCTGTATGTGAGGAAATTCGGTTTCCTATTCGCCTGTGTACAGGCGCCTCAGAACTGTTATTGGAGAGGGCGAAATTAGTTGGTATTTCAAACGCTCAATAGCTGTGTTTACTTAAAGCTGCAGTGTCCTTACCCTTCTCATTTGAGCTAATTATGGCACTTTAACTCGATTCCTATCAAAAGAGGAATACTTCATCAAGTTATACGTTACACGCGGCCGCCAACGTTGGCGTCAGTTTATTTATTTCCGACGATTGTTATTAATACAACTTTGCGCCTAGTTTTTATTGAATTTTTTTAAATGAAAACAGTCGTATTCTTATTTTCTAACCCCGACTTAACGAGCCGTTTACGTATGAACACCAAACGAGAGTGGTGTTAAGATATCTTACCCTGGCTGGTGCAGAGCTGGCTATTGAGAGTCACGTTCTCCTGAGCGGTTTCTGTAAACACACATTCAAAGGCGAGACGAGGTGGCGATGATTCAGTCCCTACTGCGGATCCTCTCGAACTATCCATCCATATCCTCGGCAATACTAAACGAACGGACATATCCCGCGCCATGGAGCGCACATGTCTTCCCGGAGCGTTGTAGAGAGCCGTGTGTGTGTCCTCCCCGCTCCTCGGTGTGTTGCTGTGGAATAGCGTCTACGTCACGGGGCAGACGAGCGGTGCCGAATGAAAGTCCACACAATGGAGATCCGCCACTCCATTCAACACCGTTCAGTTGTCCGCAGACTAGTGCGGTGGTAGTGTTGCATATTTTCTTGCATATATATATATATTTATTTTTTTAAACAAGGGTATCGTCTGCTTTTACAGTTTAAAACGATGTGATGCGATGACTGCAATTTATTCCTTCTTAACTCCTCAGTCCAGGTGAATTATTTATTTTAATAATTTCCAATGAATTATACATCTCGATATGATGGCTGTAACGTACATACGCATATAATTAGTTTAATACAACAGGTTTATTTAATAACCTAGTGCAACATTGCTTGTTTTGAAACATTTGGCTAATGTGATGTGACAGCACTTAACACTTTCTACCTCCATTAGATGCGCCATCATCTCTGATGAATTTAGCTTGAACAGGGCCACCTTACTTATAAAAAACCTAAATCCCACCCTTGACGATGTCGATTCAATGGATCCGTTCCCTTGTTGGACGCTCTTTCCAAAAGCATTTTTTTGGTTTTTATTGTCTGTCTATACTAAAATATTATTATTAATAATTATTGGACACCTGCAGGCTCTTGGCTGTTAGTTAAACATTTGGTGGTTGGCAAGTATTAAAATGGTGCTGAGTCGCTCTAGGATTTACAGCCGAATGCTGCTGCTATCAAATGACATGAGCCAGGACTGGGCATGTTGATAACATTCTCCATGTACCCCACATGCCGTAGTAATTCAATCTCGACGACATACACTAGAAGATTTTTTAATTAAGACCAGAATAATTGACCAGACGTCTGTCCCCCGAACCTGGTCGTTGTTTATGCAAAGGTCCAGAGGGAACTGGAAGATGTGTGCCCCACCACACCGAAACCCACTCCTCCCGGGCATCTTCTCCGTCAGCCAGAAAACAACAGGAGCCTCAATTCACAGCTGCTAGCCCCCCCCCCCTTTCCTGTCCCTCTTCTCTGCAGAGGACATGGAACAGGGAGAGGGGAGGGGGGGCTTGATTCACAGAGGACATAATGGTTAGGTGAAAACATGCTTAGAACTAAGAAGAAGCGCTCCATCCTTGAAGCCCAGATGTTTGTTACCAGCATTCTGCAGCTTCAGGCAATGTTTTGTCCATTCCTCTGAAACCACCACCATGACCACCACCACCTGCATTGGCTGTGTGGTGATTGGTGATAGGTCAACGCCTATAGATTTTTCTTTGGCTATCGATCTATTTGTGTTGTTTTCTCCCGTGCTCATCCCCCATGTCATTATCGGTCCATGAGCGAACCATCGGGAGGACGTACTGTTACCTTCAGTCAGGGAACGCTGCTGACTCTGGGCTCTACATTCTCGGGGGCCGTGGCGGGAACACGCTGCACCAAAATGAGGAAATTTCCAGTGACTCCCACCACCGGCGCGCTACAGGGGATGCAGCTTATCCCGTCGTAACCGATAAGATCTTAAGTGCTCCAGCTGGCCGTGTTCCTGTGGGCGATAAGATAAATAAATGAAAAATGAATAAATAAATGTGAGAAAGGGGTGCAAAGGGAGAGGCGTAGGGGTGGCGGGAGAGAAAGGGAAAGCGCTGCTAACATGTACCAGAGGGAGTGTAAATGTGTGATTCGGTGATGTGTGAAGACATGGCAGGCTATTATAAGCATGGTCCCGCTTTATTTTATCACCTCCCAGCCACGTTCTCAACACAGCTCTGGGGCAATGCGGCAACCGCTACCTTTCCCACACACCAGGGATTTTTATTGTTCAATTTGCATTTCCATTCGGTCCATCCACACCCCCACCTCCCCCCCATGTGAAGGAGAAATTGCATCTGTAGTTTGTCATCTTGTAAAGGTGATTCATTTCCAGTTAAGGTCCAAGGTGTCATTGGATGACTGTATTCTGGGGCGATTGGCAATTCTCACTGCATCTAACATATGTATAATAAATCTGTCAGTTGTCAACATCCACCCAGCCCCACATCCCCCATGACATGGACTTCACAAATGAACAAACTGGAATGCCCTGTGCGGGTTCCCACATCCTGTCAAAGCCAGATCTGGATTCTGTGAGAACAGAATCCGTTATTGCATTATCCTTTATTTCCATTAATTGTTTTTACCAAAACTGGCAGATTTTTCGGAGAGAACATCTCCAAAGGGTGCAGAAGCTGTCTAAGGAACGTGGGCTATGTTCCTGCTTCTTCTGTAGAGCTGAAGCTCAGGCGACCTTCTACTCCCTCGCTTTCCTCCACAAAACGAAATGGAGGTTGTTGTCTCCACGAATAGTCATGATTAATGCAACGCTTGGCCCATAGTGTGGCATCTTAGTGGGCCTTTTTTCCCTCATGTATTCCCTCGGCCGGATGCGGTCCCACCGCACCCCTCCACCACCCCCGCGCTTTCTCTCAGAAGCTGGCATTATGTAAGAGCAGGAGTGTTGGGTGTTCAGGTGGCGCTGAGGCAGGCGCCCCGGGGCCCTGCCATCTCGTCTTGGTTCCGCTCAGAGGGACATGACAAATTACAGCTCACACACCATTGGGCGAGAAGGAGGCGTCAGAGGTGGGAATGGGCAAGGGGACTTTGAGGGCTACAGAGCAGAGCCAGGGTAATGGAGTTCTCTGCTGAGTGATTTGAGAAGGTCAAACGCATGAAATATGGAAATGCTAAAAATATACCAATAGAGATGTGCGTGTGATGTGAAGAAATGGGCCAGCCGGGGAGTCTGTAGGGACACAGAAATATTGTAGAAGATTGTAGTTTTTGGTAACTCTTTTAGGAATTGCTTTGCTGAATTATGCATCTTATTTTCAGAAGTTCAAGGGCTTGCACTGAAATTAAAAGGCAAGCTGTGCCAAGCCACTTCCATGTATGCTTGCCTACCATGTGCATAAGGTTCAAAGTGAACGTAAATATAAAAGAAAAACATTTTGAATTGGAGCCGGATTAAGAGTATGAACAAGATGATTTTTTTGTTAGGCTTGATGATAAATCCTTGGAGGCCAAACAGAATTAGAATTCATTAGGGGATTCTGTTATCTTCTCTTAGTTACACAGCACATGAGCCTGGGAAAACAATTCCCAGGCAGCCCATCAGCAATGTCTCCTGGTGTTGTAAGACGGCTCCTGCCCCCCATTGAGAAAATAAGCTGGTTTGGAAATCAGAGGTGATAAGGAACCGAAACGCCTCTGTAGGTGCATGACTGATTCCACATCAGAGGTGGTAAGGAACCGAAACGCCTCTGTAGGTGCATGACTGATTCCACATCATAGGTGGTGGGCAACAGAAACGCTTCCATGGGTGTGGGTCGGACTCTAAAGCGTAGGTTCCCAGACACATGCACAACACATATGCTGATGCACCGCTACGGATGAGGGCATGCGCACTGAATTGGAGGGCCCAGGCATCCGTGCATGATTTAAGGTGGGAGTTCCTCGCGTGTTAAGGTTATCGGAGGAGGATTAATGGCGGGAGCGGGATATATTACAGGGCTGCTACCTGGCGAAGCCATGTAGCGAGGCCGTCCATAAATCCTGGTGCAAAGTGACTTGGACAAGTTATAGTCGTATAGTCGGCCTATCGACTTCTCCCTATGCTCTTCTCATAAATCAGCAAGTTCAGAATATAAATGGTCAAATTATTTACACAGAGGGGTGAAATTCAAGACATTCGGTCTTATTGCTTCTTTCCAAACAGATGGCCCTGTGCTCCTTCTTTTGTAGCACCAGCGTGCTCATAAAGTCGTGCTCCGTAAACTTCAACCGAGTCCCATGCGTAGATTGCCATAGGTGGAGGAATTGATTTTCAGAATGCCATGCAAATCAATTCCAGTAAAGGGGGAGAGCATAAGCGCTTATATAAAAGGCGGGGATCCAAGGCTCTCAAGTATGCAAATGAACAACAAAGCCTCCCAAAGAACGTAAGGCTGCGTTCAGCAGGAAACCAGCAGCCCCTTGCCATACATTATTCACCACGGCTGTTGTTTGGAACAAAAGCCAATCATTGCGAAGCATGTAAGCATTCTGTACACAACGGCACCGCCTAGAGAACTGTGGCCAGAACAACGGATGCAGACCAGTGTTGTCTTCTTACGCACTGCTGCAGCAGCAACCGCAGCAGCCAGGTTAACAAGCAGCCCAGGCATCTCTGAACACACGGAGCATCCGAGATCAGACGAGAGATACAGCCCAGCTCTAGTAGTGCTGCCAAACGCCGTCACAGAAGCATCGGGTAGAGGGAATCTAAACGCCTCATTAGTGATCTTTCGCTTGTCCCACGGACCACTTTTAACTCTCCTCCCTCCAATTACCCACCGCGGTCTTGTTGTAGGCCAGCGAAACAAGACGGCTCTGGGTGTGACTCTCGCAATCCGCAAGGTTCAGGAAAGGCACCTCAGGTTGGAGAATGTCAACAGAGGGGGTTTTGTGAAGAAATGATCAAATAAGCCTGCGTGGTTTGTGAACGTGAGATTGGAGAATGATATTAACATTAGAGCCTGTGTGATTGAGGGTCACGGTCTGCATTAGTTTGTGCTGTTAATATTTAAAGCAATGGTTGTGTGCTGTTTGCATGTTTCAGTAGGTGCGTGTCTTGGCCTTTTTTCTTTTTCTTCCCATTACTTTACTTTTTATTTTACATACCTTTTCATGCCACGTCTGCATTCTCAATTTTGCATGCGAGTCCTCTCACCAAAAATAAAAACCGGCTGCAGTAACCGCGGGTATTGATGTTTTCTCTCTGCCTGGAAGACAGGCCAGTCCCTAACAATACAGTGTATATCGTCCCCTGGAGTCCGGATGTCAGTCAGTCAGTAAGCGAGTCGGCCCCTTTCACTCCTGCCCCACCAGGGAAATGCGACCGGTTTACAACCAGCAATGTAGAAAGAAGACTGTGACCTCGCTGCTCTTTGCCCCCCTCAGCTTGTCACTACTGCTCCATGCACACTGGGGTTGTATTTTCCCCCTTCACTCTATCCGGATGACTCTTGGAATAATGTTTAGGCTGTCAAAAGTCCAGACGCGAGCGCTACCTCCTTCACAAATGGTGGGTGAACCCAAGCGGTGAGCCGGCTTCTTCGCCGGTCTTCAGGTTTCCTTCGTGGCCTCAATAGAGAATGAGGAGAACGGATGAGCCTGCACGGGGAAATTTAGTGAGCGAGCAAAGAGACAGGCGGAGCTTGTGAATGTGTACGCTCTGCTGGTGAGAGTCATAAAAAAAAGAAGAGAGGGAGGGTTAGTGAGGGAGAGCCCAAGCTAGGCTCTCTTCTAAGTCTGGCATGATTACTTCAACAGTTTGTCATATCGGCTTAGAGCTGATGGAGGAGGGATCGGGCGGCAGCCAGTGAGCCACAGTGGTGCCAGGATTCCCACTGCCCCCTCTAGTCCCTGGCCTCCACTCCTCCACCTAACCTGGTTAGTGCTACACTGAACTCCACCCGCTAAGCTAAACCCCATTGCTTTCACCCTCTTTATGATGATCCAAAGGGGAGAATTCTTTTTAATAGAGTGCAATTTATTTTCCGGCAACCTTTTCAAGGTAAATTTTCTCTTTCACGTAGAAGCGCAGGGAGAAGAATCGATGATAAACTTTGCAGCAGCGCCTTCGCCCCCACAGTCAAGCAAGGCAGCAACGCACTCCGCAACCGTGGCCATCTCTGGATCTATATGGCACTTCCACTTGGCTGGCTCTGGCCCCCATCGGGGCCCCGTAGCAGAGATGGGGGGGAGAAAGGTGCGCGCCTCAATGACTCAGGCGTGGGAAGTATTTAGAAGCGGTGACTGTGATCCAGAGACTGGCAGCAGTATGAAAGGGGGTGAGAGAAAAGCGAGAGGGAGGCTGACTTTCTATGGTCCATTGCACAGGTGTTACTGTGGCAACTGCAAATGGCTTGCCAGGCGGCTGTGTCATCTTTTGTGCCTGCGTATTTGTCCCTTTTTTTTAACGTCTCTTTTTTAACATCTGGTCCGTACGTCTTACTTATTTGCTTAGCCTTTTTCAGCACTGTTCTCCATCTCTATCCTTCGTCATCAATATCATCTTCCCCTGTGGTCTTCTATAGCCTATCATTTCTCATCGTGTTTGTGTGTGTCTCTCTCGCTCTCTCCCTCCAACGTGCAGGTGGATGTTGGAGTCGTCCACTTCACTCCGCTGGCTCAGCCCCAGATCCAGCAGCCCTTCAAGCTGGTGGAGAAAGTCGTCCGCAATGCTTTCCAGTTCCGCAGGAAGTACTGCTACAGAGGCTTAGAGTAAGCATATGGTACCTGGACCGGTGGTCTGTGAGGCCATACTTAAATCAGCCTTCTCCTCTAATTAGTATACTCATTTTATTTGAACTTTTGGCATGCTGGACAGTGATCTCATCCTCCTTTATTAATACATTTATTCCGTCTAGCTGTCAGGTATTTTTGCCTCCTCCACGCACACACTCAATCACTGACTCACTCTGAGATCCAAACATCCACTTCAGCGGTTGACGGGGAACTGGGCGCGAGTGTGCGCGGCAGGCTGCCCCCGTGCCCGCTTCAAAAATGTGCGGTACGACAGCGCGGCGCACCAAAAGAAAGGCTAGGGTGGCGAGGAAGAGCAGCAATTATGAGTCATTGAGGTTTGATGGGAAGACGAGGCGGCTGTCTACAGCAACTTGTATAACCAGAGCGGGTCGGCGGTGCCGGTGCCAGATTGAAGAGGAGGCGGCAGCCTGAAGCATCCAGATAGCATCTGTAGTGCGTGTGTGAGTGATGGAGCTAGCAATGTCGCACAATAACTCAAAGCACAGTGGATGTCGTCAAATTGAAATAGCTTCTCCTCCTCGCACCTTTACGTGATGCAACTTGTGGCACGGGTTCAAGGGCTGGTGCTCAAATCTGCTTGTCCCCTTTTGACATTTGAGTTTTTTTTTTTTTTTTGGCTCAGTTTGATTAGGATACGGTTCATTAGCACAGACTGGCTATCATGCATTCATAATGTAGGATTATTTTTCCCCCTCCTCCTTTTATGTGATTTTTAATTAGCTTCCCAGATGTCACATCATCTCAGACTGAGTTTCATAAACTGTTGAGCATGAGCACGGTGACATCAAAGAACCAGAAGGGTTGCGACGCTGGCTTTGTTTCCCCTCACTCTGCTCTGTTCCTCCCGTCCCCTCCTCAGGTTCTTTGTTTCCCCTCACTCTGCTCTGTTCC
>JAOSLM010000133.1:5862463-5874885 GCA_025629765.1 Eleginus gracilis
TTCGGCGCTGGCACAGGGGAGGGGCTGTACCGGCGCGGGATGGGGGGGGAGTGGGGGCGCGGGGAGGGAGATCGCCGGCGAGGGGGGGGGGAAGGGGATCGCCTCCGGGGCGGCGGGGAAGGGGACCTGGGGAGGTACAACAAGGTAGAAAAATCATAATCACGATTATTTTGGTCAATAATGCAATCTTACTTTTCAGTTTGAAAACATTTATTGTTTCAATCTAAAATAATATACAGATATGTATCCAGCTGTTGTCGATTATGTTAATTTTGTGATTGTTTCACACTAAAAAGATTATTGAAAAACACGATCAAAATTCGATTAATCGCCCAGTCCTACAACAAGGTGGTTATCGGAATGGCATTGATCAAGGGTTTCTTGGATTAAAACCGTGAAATGTGTCAGCGAGTGTCCGTACCTCCGTCTGGGGGGAGAGGGGGATCTGCGCCGGCGTGGAGAAGGGGAGCGCCGCCCACGCCCTCGTGGAGAAGGAGACCGTCTTCTCCTGAATGGGAGAGAGTAGGAAACATTTCAAATTAGTACTGGAGAAGGAATGAGGATGATCGATCTTTAACAACCAATTTAGGGGGGGCTTTCTAATGCAGGGCCACTAGGCTGACCTTGGTGACGCGTCCCGGTGGCGTCTCCGCGGGGAGGCCGAGTGGCTGCGCCTCCTGCGGACATCGCCGTTACGGGGCCCTGGACCGGGCACTGGGGGTTTCTTGGCGCTCTCTTCCTCTGATGAGGAAGAAGACCCAGAACCTGGAAAACACAAAAACAACAAGTCATTCCATCCTTGGTATCAACATTTGTATGTATAAAATAAAAACTGACAAAAAAATAAAAAATATCATGCAAAAGAGAAAGTGTTGAGGTGGACTTTGTTTGGGAGAGACTCCAACTAAAACAAAAACAAAATCCACTTCTAACCTGAGGAAGACTCACGATTCTGCCTGCGGTATTGACGCCTTTGTTGCACAGAGTCTCCGGTTGCGTCTTTTTCATTTTTATCTTCGTCTGAAAAGTCAGGTAACATTCAAACACCATAAAACCAGCTGGTCACGACACGGCATCAGGGTCAATAAATCTTTATCTTATGTCAACTCTGGTAAACCTTCCGTCTTTGTGAAGTATGGCTCAATATAGCATTCTACTGTAGTTACTCATTGACCTCTGAGCATAGTTTCGTATTACAAAAGCATAGATTACAGGATGTTGACTTGACATGAATTTCACATCTGGGACTAATCAAGAACATCTTATCTTATGTTGATCATGAACATATTAGAGAAGCATCCTGTCATTGGCATCCTCAACATTAGTGTTCCTCAAAATATAGCTGATTCTCACCGGACTCTGAGTCTTCTGAGCGTCTTGGTTTGGGATTGTCTGCTGGGGAATCGGTTCTGCCTACAACTGGTTTTCGTTTTACCCCTGGAATAATGAATAAAAACACCTTTTAGGGCTGATGTCGACACATCATGAGTTCCTTTCCTTCACCGTCAGTGCCCGGTTCAGAAGTGATAATGAATTAACAAATTATGGAGACATGAGACATTAAAAAAATAAGCAGATTAGAGATGTTCATACCAGCTGCTTTGGAGGGAGAGGGGGATCCGCGGCCTTTCCTGGCCCGTGGGGATGCAGAGCGGCGGTCCTTTCCTGGGGAGCTACCCGCGGGGTCCAGGAGGCGTGGTTGTTTACGGGGCGGCGTGGTAGACGTTCTCTTCACAGCCTTCTTGGGGGAGTGGGACTTGGAAGAACTGCTTCCCGAGGTCGAGGCGGAGCGAGAGCGCCTCCTGGGGCAAAGCAGTGGAAGGGTGAGCATCATTACAGATATGAGTGACAGTGCTGAGAGACAGTTAAGAAGGTTGTGGCTGATCATTGATGCTGTGATTGCTTACCGTCGGACAGGTGAGCGCCTGTGTCTGTGTCGGGAACTTTGTGGGCCACGCCGGGGAGGGCTCCTACGGCGTGGGGACATTCTCCTCCTGGGACTGGGCCTTCTGCGGGGGGAGTAAGATCTACAAGACAAACAGCATATATTAATACAGAATAACAAGGAATGTTTTAACATAAAATAACATTCATTCTTAAGTAGGATAGAGAGATTTTGAGGGCAGCCGGCTTTACCTGGAAAAGGAGCGGCGACGTCGAGAGCGAGAGCGGGATCGATGGCGGGGCCGGTCCCTCCGGGCGTCCTTGTCCCTCTCCCGGGACTTGGGCCTCTCCTCCTTCTTGGCAACCTTCTCTGGAGAGGGCTGCTTCACCTCAGGGACAGTATCCACTTTCGCCGCCTCCACTTCCACCACCTCCTCACTGGTGGCCCGGGGGAACGACAAGTGAGAGGAATCTTAGAGGCCATGCTCATAAGATAGAAATGCTGCAGGATACGTTACATGGTGACAGTTCCCTGCTAACCTGATAGAGGCAAGCTGGGGGACGACAGGCTCTGGAACGGCGCTTGCTGGCACCTCGGGTTCGGGTTGGAGCTCCTCGGGCTTCGGGAGCAGCGGCATCAAAGCAGGTGGGGGTGTACCCCCGGTCACTGGGCCGGGCTTGTGACGTGGAGAACGTGGGGGGCTGGGCTTCCTGTCCCGCTTCACAGGGGACCTTCGTCGTGGTGATGGTGAGCGTGACTTCCTCCTGGGCAGACATGAGGCGGCCACATTGAGTGGTATGTTCTACCTTTTGACATGCAACCCTCTTGAACCCTGCATTGACCCTATTTGACTCACCTCCTGGGGCTCTTTGACTGAGCTCGTTCTCGCTCCTTGTTTTCTTTTTCCTTCTTGTCGTCATCCAGTTTCTTGAGAGATGCAAGCTTCTCCTGCTCAATCTGCAGGATAACAAAACGGACATGAACAGGTGCAAAAACCTTTGCACAACACCAAGACAAGCTACTACGAACTTCTTCATGCCTGTAGACTTGTAAAACGGAAGGTAAGAGCGTGGATGTACCTGTCTCTGCTTGATCTCCTCCTTCTTCTGCTCCAGGAAGGCAGAGGGGATTCCAGCGATGTTCTCCTGGGCACTGAGCAACAAGGGCCATAGGTCACGCATGAACTCCCTGGCGTTCTTTCCATTCAGGAAGCCGGTCAGGTTGATCTGCATCATCTTGCTATCAGGGTGCTGCAACACACACAGACGAAGGGGAAGAGAACCAACAATATGGCCGTTGAAACATGGCAGAGATAGTACTTGTGGAGGAGGTAGTGTCCCATTAAGGGGACACCCTACCCTGGATCCTGACTAAACTACACCTGCTGTTATTACTGCTATTTCCAATTACAAAGAAATAAAAAAACATTTGCAACCACCCTGGGACCAATAGTGGACCAACTAGCAACCAATCAAAAAGAGGGTGTGACAATGAAATCATACTCCTGAAAATTGAGAACATAAGCTAGATGAGTCTAGACTGATCTAAATATATATGCATGCAAACTGATGATACGCCCACAAATGATGCTGGTACTGCCCTCAAACAGCTAAATAAACACCCCCAGATCCTTCTAAAAATAAATTATGTCTTTCACTGCTTTTTACAGGGCCCACCCCAACAATGTTACAACCCTGCACTCATGGGCCCATGTTGTGCCTCCCCATAGTCTAGTACCAGAGATAAACATATAGCCACATTACAGAGTGTAATAAACCCCAACACTGCAAGTACAGTTCCGGTGTCTTCAGTGAGTCCCGTGGGATCAGTGGGTACGGAGCTCCCATGGCTTGCTTCCGCCTCCCTACTGCTTGAGACTCAACCACCTTGAGCTTAATGTTATATCATTTATCTAAATTGCAAGAGACGAACAAGCAATAATGAGTACACAGTTCATGAAAGCTGGGTTTTAACAACTGACAAAGATTGTGAAATGCCCGGTCTGGTGTCACTGATCACAACCTCTCATGCCACTAGGATACAGTACCCATTAGACTTAATAATTACCACCACCCACCTCAAGATTCAGCACCAGTATATTGGTGTTTATTACAGAAGTTAAGGTGTTTAAAGTGAGTAAAATCCTTAGAGGGTTGGGAAGGATTACCCAAAATAGGTAAACTATGCTCCGATATGGAATCTTACTTACTAACTGCATGAATATTGCCATTGAACGTTTTAAAGGTTTTTCTGCAAAAAATAGATATTAGTGCTTGGTGTTAAGCAGGAATTAATCTTAGAAAGTATATTCTACCATTTAAAAGCATATCGCTATATAAAAAACATGAGTTATCTAAAAAATAATTTAAAAAAAAGATCATGCACATTTTAGAGCATTATTAGAATTATGAACAGTGGCTTTGCTCATAAATGCAATTTTTCCAGTCGAAATTGTGACTTCCACTGCAATATTTTGCCAAAATGAAAGTAAACGCATTTAATAGAAATCTTACCAATATGATTATAATACTGTCACAATTGTTCTGCTTCCCAATCCCTTCAATTTCAGAAAGAGTTTATGGGATTTAAAGTAACCAAATGATGCGTTGCAGGTATGATATACTATAATATAGCATAGTTCAAGTTTATCTACCACTGATATGATATGGCAATCCCTACACATAACTCACCTCAAAACCACACAGTGCATCATGTAGGGAGAGTTGGGCTCAGTGACTTTGGGCTCAGGAGAGAGCTAATTAGGTGTTGGTGCTATACTTCTGATGCAAGGTATAACATCCATATTGGTTCAGGCCTTTTAAATCATAAATCACATCAGCATTAGAAGACGGCTACACAAAGGCACTTTGTCACATCACAGCAACAACAAGATTATGGCATTTTAATTGTTCTATGTTCTGGACAGCACTTTTGGTTAGTCTGTTCTGGTGATACCAAACGATTGCGTTTTTTACTCTAGTTTAATCTACAACCTGTGCTTGTCTGCTTGCTAATCAATTGGTTGCAATCACACATGTGCTTAGTAACAAAATAAACATTGTGCATTAAAAGGAATTACCTTCTCATCCAACTGGTTAAATATGAATTCTATGACAACATCATCTTCGAAACCCAGGATCTCGGTGACTCGCTGAGTAATCCAGGGTTTGATGACCTCCAGGTTTACTTTGGTCATGTCCACCTAAAAGATACAGAAAGAAACATTTGAGTAATTGATTAGGCCACAACCAACTGTTAGGTACGTTTTGTTTATTGATTTCCTAAACAACTATGGGAGTAGACAATTATGTGGTATGTACCTTCTTGTCCAGACATTCTGCAAATTTGAGTTGCTTTAGTAGTTTCTTATGCTTGTTGCTGAATCGGTTGTCTTGTTCCGCACTCGTGCCCTGTAAAAAGACAAATTTACAACATGATGTACATGCAAAATAAATACGCCATTACACGGGATACCTGGCCATACAGTTTTTATGCAGATGAGCTGCCATGTGAAGATGATGATCACTATGGTACATGACCCTTAAGACAAGCTAAATAGCCGTTAGCTCCGCTCATGCTAATCTCTGGCCAGAAACTTGGCATAGCAGGTAGTGAGATGCAAGACTATTGCAAATGTTTATGATTCAGCAATGGCATGTTAAGGATACTTTACGTCTATGTATTAGAATCGATCGGAGTAAGTTATAACACAGGTCAACTGAGTGTAAGACATAATGTGTTATTAGTTGGGATGCGAAGACCATTCCTGGTAACCTGATGTACGGTCGCCATCTTCGATTAAGGCTAAAAGTCAGCATGTTAGCTTCACCAAATGTTTTCGCCGACAGCAGCAGTCAAAACCCCATCAAATGCGTAAATAAATGCCTCGTACACCAAGGCTCCTAACTCATCGTGCATTTACAACTAGCTGACATAGAAAGAGCAGAACCCCCCACTATCCGTTTCCGCTCTGAACGCAAGGCCGAGCTACGTTAGCTCCAATCGGCAGCCTAATGGCGCATTAGCTAACTACGTATTATCCAACATTAATCTACAACGAACACAATAATCACAAATAATTTTTCGTGTACAAACGTGTCAAATCATGGCTATAAAAACACGGAGGACTTACGCGGAAGAATCCCGCGTCCATTCCTGTGGAGAGATATTAGCAGGCGCTGCTGAAGAAAGACGGACTACGCCAGCTGAGATCCAATCGACGAGCACTAGAGCCGCACGAGGCACACATCTACAGGACGTCCAGAGTACTGCACCGGCAACTAGAGGTCGCTCGTTTAGTTACGGTGCGCACACATTCAATTTACGCGTAAATTGAATGTGTGCGCACCGTAACTAAACGAGCGACCTCTAGTTGCCGGTGCAGTACTCTGGACGTCCTGTAGATGTGTGCCTCGTGCGGCTCTAGTGCTCGTCGATTGGATCTCAGCTGGCGTAGTCCGTCTTTCTTCAGCAGCGCCTGCTAATATCTCTCCACAGGAATGGACGCGGGATTCTTCCGCGTAAGTCCTCCGTGTTTTTATAGCCATGATTTGACACGTTTGTACACGAAAAATTATTTGTGATTATTGTGTTCGTTGTAGATTAATGTTGGATAATACGTAGTTAGCTAATGCGCCATTAGGCTGCCGATTGGAGCTAACGTAGCTCGGCCTTGCGTTCAGAGCGGAAACGGATAGTGGGGGGTTCTGCTCTTTCTATGTCAGCTAGTTGTAAATGCACGATGAGTTAGGAGCCTTGGTGTACGAGGCATTTATTTACGCATTTGATGGGGTTTTGACTGCTGCTGTCGGCGAAAACATTTGGTGAAGCTAACATGCTGACTTTTAGCCTTAATCGAAGATGGCGACCGTACATCAGGTTACCAGGAATGGTCTTCGCATCCCAACTAATAACACATTATGTCTTACACTCAGTTGACCTGTGTTATAACTTACTCCGATCGATTCTAATACATAGACGTAAAGTATCCTTAACATGCCATTGCTGAATCATAAACATTTGCAATAGTCTTGCATCTCACTACCTGCTATGCCAAGTTTCTGGCCAGAGATTAGCATGAGCGGAGCTAACGGCTATTTAGCTTGTCTTAAGGGTCATGTACCATAGTGATCATCATCTTCACATGGCAGCTCATCTGCATAAAAACTGTATGGCCAGGTATCCCGTGTAATGGCGTATTTATTTTGCATGTACATCATGTTGTAAATTTGTCTTTTTACAGGGCACGAGTGCGGAACAAGACAACCGATTCAGCAACAAGCATAAGAAACTACTAAAGCAACTCAAATTTGCAGAATGTCTGGACAAGAAGGTACATACCACATAATTGTCTACTCCCATAGTTGTTTAGGAAATCAATAAACAAAACGTACCTAACAGTTGGTTGTGGCCTAATCAATTACTCAAATGTTTCTTTCTGTATCTTTTAGGTGGACATGACCAAAGTAAACCTGGAGGTCATCAAACCCTGGATTACTCAGCGAGTCACCGAGATCCTGGGTTTCGAAGATGATGTTGTCATAGAATTCATATTTAACCAGTTGGATGAGAAGGTAATTCCTTTTAATGCACAATGTTTATTTTGTTACTAAGCACATGTGTGATTGCAACCAATTGATTAGCAAGCAGACAAGCACAGGTTGTAGATTAAACTAGAGTAAAAAACGCAATCGTTTGGTATCACCAGAACAGACTAACCAAAAGTGCTGTCCAGAACATAGAACAATTAAAATGCCATAATCTTGTTGTTGCTGTGATGTGACAAAGTGCCTTTGTGTAGCCGTCTTCTAATGCTGATGTGATTTATGATTTAAAAGGCCTGAACCAATATGGATGTTATACCTTGCATCAGAAGTATAGCACCAACACCTAATTAGCTCTCTCCTGAGCCCAAAGTCACTGAGCCCAACTCTCCCTACATGATGCACTGTGTGGTTTTGAGGTGAGTTATGTGTAGGGATTGCCATATCATATCAGTGGTAGATAAACTTGAACTATGCTATATTATAGTATATCATACCTGCAACGCATCATTTGGTTACTTTAAATCCCATAAACTCTTTCTGAAATTGAAGGGATTGGGAAGCAGAACAATTGTGACAGTATTATAATCATATTGGTAAGATTTCTATTAAATGCGTTTACTTTCATTTTGGCAAAATATTGCAGTGGAAGTCACAATTTCGACTGGAAAAATTGCATTTATGAGCAAAGCCACTGTTCATAATTCTAATAATGCTCTAAAATGTGCATGATCTTTTTTTTAAATTATTTTTTAGATAACTCATGTTTTTTATATAGCGATATGCTTTTAAATGGTAGAATATACTTTCTAAGATTAATTCCTGCTTAACACCAAGCACTAATATCTATTTTTTGCAGAAAAACCTTTAAAACGTTCAATGGCAATATTCATGCAGTTAGTAAGTAAGATTCCATATCGGAGCATAGTTTACCTATTTTGGGTAATCCTTCCCAACCCTCTAAGGATTTTACTCACTTTAAACACCTTAACTTCTGTAATAAACACCAATATACTGGTGCTGAATCTTGAGGTGGGTGGTGGTAATTATTAAGTCTAATGGGTACTGTATCCTAGTGGCATGAGAGGTTGTGATCAGTGACACCAGACCGGGCATTTCACAATCTTTGTCAGTTGTTAAAACCCAGCTTTCATGAACTGTGTACTCATTATTGCTTGTTCGTCTCTTGCAATTTAGATAAATGATATAACATTAAGCTCAAGGTGGTTGAGTCTCAAGCAGTAGGGAGGCGGAAGCAAGCCATGGGAGCTCCGTACCCACTGATCCCACGGGACTCACTGAAGACACCGGAACTGTACTTGCAGTGTTGGGGTTTATTACACTCTGTAATGTGGCTATATGTTTATCTCTGGTACTAGACTATGGGGAGGCACAACATGGGCCCATGAGTGCAGGGTTGTAACATTGTTGGGGTGGGCCCTGTAAAAAGCAGTGAAAGACATAATTTATTTTTAGAAGGATCTGGGGGTGTTTATTTAGCTGTTTGAGGGCAGTACCAGCATCATTTGTGGGCGTATCATCAGTTTGCATGCATATATATTTAGATCAGTCTAGACTCATCTAGCTTATGTTCTCAATTTTCAGGAGTATGATTTCATTGTCACACCCTCTTTTTGATTGGTTGCTAGTTGGTCCACTATTGGTCCCAGGGTGGTTGCAAATGTTTTTTTATTTCTTTGTAATTGGAAATAGCAGTAATAACAGCAGGTGTAGTTTAGTCAGGATCCAGGGTAGGGTGTCCCCTTAATGGGACACTACCTCCTCCACAAGTACTATCTCTGCCATGTTTCAACGGCCATATTGTTGGTTCTCTTCCCCTTCGTCTGTGTGTGTTGCAGCACCCTGATAGCAAGATGATGCAGATCAACCTGACCGGCTTCCTGAATGGAAAGAACGCCAGGGAGTTCATGCGTGACCTATGGCCCTTGTTGCTCAGTGCCCAGGAGAACATCGCTGGAATCCCCTCTGCCTTCCTGGAGCAGAAGAAGGAGGAGATCAAGCAGAGACAGGTACATCCACGCTCTTACCTTCCGTTTTACAAGTCTACAGGCATGAAGAAGTTCGTAGTAGCTTGTCTTGGTGTTGTGCAAAGGTTTTTGCACCTGTTCATGTCCGTTTTGTTATCCTGCAGATTGAGCAGGAGAAGCTTGCATCTCTCAAGAAACTGGATGACGACAAGAAGGAAAAAGAAAACAAGGAGCGAGAACGAGCTCAGTCAAAGAGCCCCAGGAGGTGAGTCAAATAGGGTCAATGCAGGGTTCAAGAGGGTTGCATGTCAAAAGGTAGAACATACCACTCAATGTGGCCGCCTCATGTCTGCCCAGGAGGAAGTCACGCTCACCATCACCACGACGAAGGTCCCCTGTGAAGCGGGACAGGAAGCCCAGCCCCCCACGTTCTCCACGTCACAAGCCCGGCCCAGTGACCGGGGGTACACCCCCACCTGCTTTGATGCCGCTGCTCCCGAAGCCCGAGGAGCTCCAACCCGAACCCGAGGTGCCAGCAAGCGCCGTTCCAGAGCCTGTCGTCCCCCAGCTTGCCTCTATCAGGTTAGCAGGGAACTGTCACCATGTAACGTATCCTGCAGCATTTCTATCTTATGAGCATGGCCTCTAAGATTCCTCTCACTTGTCGTTCCCCCGGGCCACCAGTGAGGAGGTGGTGGAAGTGGAGGCGGCGAAAGTGGATACTGTCCCTGAGGTGAAGCAGCCCTCTCCAGAGAAGGTTGCCAAGAAGGAGGAGAGGCCCAAGTCCCGGGAGAGGGACAAGGACGCCCGGAGGGACCGGCCCCGCCATCGATCCCGCTCTCGCTCTCGACGTCGCCGCTCCTTTTCCAGGTAAAGCCGGCTGCCCTCAAAATCTCTCTATCCTACTTAAGAATGAATGTTATTTTATGTTAAAACATTCCTTGTTATTCTGTATTAATATATGCTGTTTGTCTTGTAGATCTTACTCCCCCCGCAGAAGGCCCAGTCCCAGGAGGAGAATGTCCCCACGCCGTAGGAGCCCTCCCCGGCGTGGCCCACAAAGTTCCCGACACAGACACAGGCGCTCACCTGTCCGACGGTAAGCAATCACAGCATCAATGATCAGCCACAACCTTCTTAACTGTCTCTCAGCACTGTCACTCATATCTGTAATGATGCTCACCCTTCCACTGCTTTGCCCCAGGAGGCGCTCTCGCTCCGCCTCGACCTCGGGAAGCAGTTCTTCCAAGTCCCACTCCCCCAAGAAGGCTGTGAAGAGAACGTCTACCACGCCGCCCCGTAAACAACCACGCCTCCTGGACCCCGCGGGTAGCTCCCCAGGAAAGGACCGCCGCTCTGCATCCCCACGGGCCAGGAAAGGCCGCGGATCCCCCTCTCCCTCCAAAGCAGCTGGTATGAACATCTCTAATCTGCTTATTTTTTTAATGTCTCATGTCTCCATAATTTGTTAATTCATTATCACTTCTGAACCGGGCACTGACGGTGAAGGAAAGGAACTCATGATGTGTCGACATCAGCCCTAAAAGGTGTTTTTATTCATTATTCCAGGGGTAAAACGAAAACCAGTTGTAGGCAGAACCGATTCCCCAGCAGACAATCCCAAACCAAGACGCTCAGAAGACTCAGAGTCCGGTGAGAATCAGCTATATTTTGAGGAACACTAATGTTGAGGATGCCAATGACAGGATGCTTCTCTAATATGTTCATGATCAACATAAGATAAGATGTTCTTGATTAGTCCCAGATGTGAAATTCATGTCAAGTCAACATCCTGTAATCTATGCTTTTGTAATACGAAACTATGCTCAGAGGTCAATGAGTAACTACAGTAGAATGCTATATTGAGCCATACTTCACAAAGACGGAAGGTTTACCAGAGTTGACATAAGATAAAGATTTATTGACCCTGATGCCGTGTCGTGACCAGCTGGTTTTATGGTGTTTGAATGTTACCTGACTTTTCAGACGAAGATAAAAATGAAAAAGACGCAACCGGAGACTCTGTGCAACAAAGGCGTCAATACCGCAGGCAGAATCGTGAGTCTTCCTCAGGTTAGAAGTGGATTTTGTTTTTGTTTTAGTTGGAGTCTCTCCCAAACAAAGTCCACCTCAACACTTTCTCTTTTGCATGATATTTTTTATTTTTTTGTCAGTTTTTATTTTATACATACAAATGTTGATACCAAGGATGGAATGACTTGTTGTTTTTGTGTTTTCCAGGTTCTGGGTCTTCTTCCTCATCAGAGGAAGAGAGCGCCAAGAAACCCCCAGTGCCCGGTCCAGGGCCCCGTAACGGCGATGTCCGCAGGAGGCGCAGCCACTCGGCCTCCCCGCGGAGACGCCACCGGGACGCGTCACCAAGGTCAGCCTAGTGGCCCTGCATTAGAAAGCCCCCCCTAAATTGGTTGTTAAAGATCGATCATCCTCATTCCTTCTCCAGTACTAATTTGAAATGTTTCCTACTCTCTCCCATTCAGGAGAAGACGGTCTCCTTCTCCACGAGGGCGTGGGCGGCGCTCCCCTTCTCCACGCCGGCGCAGATCCCCCTCTCCCCCCAGACGGAGGTACGGACACTCGCTGACACATTTCACGGTTTTAATCCAAGAAACCCTTGATCAATGCCATTCCGATAACCACCTTGTTGTAGGACTGGGCGATTAATCGAATTTTGATCGTGTTTTTCAATAATCTTTTTAGTGTGAAACAATCACAAAATTAACATAATCGACAACAGCTGGATACATATCTGTATATTATTTTAGATTGAAACAATAAATGTTTTCAAACTGAAAAGTAAGATTGCATTATTGACCAAAATAATCGTGATTATGATTTTTCTACCTTGTTGTACCTCCCCAGGTCCCCTTCCCCGCCGCCCCGGAGGCGATCCCCTTCCCCCCCCCCTCGCCGGCGATCTCCCTCCCCGCGCCCCCACTCCCCCCCCATCCCGCGCCGGTACAGCCCCTCCCCTGTGCCAGCGCCGAA
>JAOSLM010000133.1:6057879-6090383 GCA_025629765.1 Eleginus gracilis
TTAAGATCTTGCTACTAACATTTAAATGCTTAAATGGAAAAGCCCCCATGTACCTATCTGACTTACTAGTCAAATACTCTCCTTTAAGAATCCTCAGATTCTCTGACCTGCACTTATTGTTCCCAAAACTAAACACAAATGTAGAGGAGAGAGGGCATTTGCTGCTGTTGCCCCTAAACTATGGACCAGCTTGCCACTGCATAGTAAATTGTCCCCCTCTGTAGCTATTTTCAAATCTAATCTTAAAACTCATCTCTACTCTATTGCCTTTAATTCAGTATAACCTTTATTTTACCTCATCTTGATCACATCTTTTAAAGTATTTTGATCCTGATTGTACATTGATTTATTGCCAACATTATCATTGTTATTACTGTCATTATTATTATTACTATTGTTACTGTTATTATCGTTGTTTCAAAAGTATGTTTTTTTTATAAAATTTTTGTTTTTGTTAGTTTTTTAGCACTTTGGTCAACTGTTGTTTTTTAAATGTGCTTTACAAATAAATGTACATTTACATTTACATTCACAGGCCTAACTTACTCTCTTTGAAGTAGGAGTCAACAGTTGTTTTAGAGGTACGTTTCAAGAAGAAGACTTAATATTCATATATTATCTAAATTGCCAGAGGATGTTGGCTATACCTGTAATAAGGACTTATGCCTCGGCATTAATATAATATTGTCTCCAAACAGAACTTGTATTTTATGGACAACGTTGTTTCACATGAGCATCTCAGGAGGCCTCTCCCTGTTTCCCTTTGTGCCTGTAGGCACGTATTAAGGTCTTGTCTATTGAAGTTTATCATCTTTGCAGATCTACCAACTGTCACGCATTGAGCTTGAGGCTCAAGGGCAATATGCATGCATTGCAATGTAGGCAGATATATACAATTAAATAAATATCTAATCAAAGAAACTCCACCATATTCTGGTTCAACATGTCTCCAGATACTTCTGCTGTTCAAGTGTTTGTACTGTATCATTTTTAAATAATTAGATGTTAAACTCATAACGAATATGCATGTATTACTATAAAGGAA
Source organism: Eleginus gracilis (assembly GCA_025629765.1). Lineage (NCBI taxonomy): Eukaryota > Metazoa > Chordata > Actinopteri > Gadiformes > Gadidae > Eleginus > Eleginus gracilis. The sequence goes on from JAOSLM010000133.1 coordinate 6,058,925, forward strand.
AATATAAAAAATTCATGAAAAAATAAATCAACATTGTCCAACAAATGCCTTGTTGGAAATGTATGAAATGGGAATAGTTGCATTTTAATGACTTTTTATAAATGTGTTAATTCATGTGCTAAGTCAAATATGTCCAATACTTGTCCAATACTTCAGTGGAGAGATTTTCTCTGTGTTCGGCTCTGTCACTATGGATATTAAAGTATTTTTTAAAGATATCAATGTTTTTAATTTAATTAAATTTAATGTAAAATATATCATTCAACCACAACGCAGACTAGGATTTGGTCAGAGGTTATACTTGACTTTACAAGTATAGACATAGAAATAAGAGGCTTTTACTAAAGGAAATCAGAAGTACTTAAACCCTGGTATCCACAACGTTAGCCAACAGCTGACTCCACTTCCCCACAGATTTCGGGAAAGTGATATGGTTGGAGGTTAAATATAACAGTACATTAGCCATGATATCATTACGTTTAAAACTCACATTATGGTTCAATGGATGCAAACATCAGCAGGAATTTAACCCTGGTCTTCAGAGTGTTATCCAACACTCCACTGAGACAGGGACAATTATCAGAGGTTATACATGGCATCACTAGGTTTAAATATTACATTAGGTTTCATAAGACATGAACCATGCTGATAACGAGAAAAATCCTCTGAAGCACCAACAAGACAGTGTGTACAGTTGTTGTCTCAAGTTTGACTTGATATTACAAATCATATGACGTCAGAATAAGAAGTTCCCACGGAGACAGCCCTCCCCGGGTCTCAAACCTGGGTCACCGGAGTGGAAAACCAACAGCTCTCTCTGCTGTGCCACCACGACATCTATTGGTAGCTGCTTGGAAATGATTTAATACTTTCCACACATTACATAGACATAAAGGGTCTGGAACCCGGGGTTCCCAGAGTGGTTACCAACAAGTCGACACTATATATATAGTTATAAGCAAGATGAGAACACATAACTCTGCTGAGATTTTGTTTGTGTTTTTGTTTATTAAGTTGTATGAAGCCTTGTTTATTGAGTTTATCAGTGGGGAGGTGAGCATCAAGGAGATGAGAGAGGATAGGAAAGGAGGATACATACTTAAAGACTAAGAGTCAGATTAGAGAGAAGAAGTGGAGAGATGAGAGGATAGTGAGAAAGGAGAGGAGGTGAGCAGAGACGAGAGGAAAGGAGAGGAGGTGAGCAGAGACGAGAGGAAAGGAGAGGAATGAGGAGAGGAGGAGAAGGAATAGAGAGGAGATTACAGGAGAGGATTGGAGGAGAAGAGCCAAGATGACAGGAGAGTGGGGAGTAGGATGTGAGATGAGTAAGGCTCTGCACTACAGGGCAGATGTACATGTTTTAGAAGTCTGTTGCTCCGGGGGAAGAGGCTGGTTCTGTGGCTGGGACAGAGGCTTCTCATCTGGGTCACCCTCAAGCAACAAAATCAGAGTTAAAAACAAATAAATGATATTAACAAGTCAATTGTAGTATCGCAAACTAAAAAGCAAATACTGCCGGAAAGGAGGTTGTTTTGTGGGAACATGGAATTAGGTCCAGGTGTGGGTCAAAAAGTCAAAGGTGATCATTGACCACATCATTTTTTATGGTTTGAGTAAGGATTATGACATTCAACTGGGGAAATGGGTGTAAGTATTCATATCCTCAGCGCGTGGTGGGCATCCCGAACGGGGTGTTGCTCAAATCTCACATTGATGCAAGGACCATTCCAGCAACAGAAGATCAACCTGTACGGTAGCAGACCAGTACCTTAATTCAAATTCAATTTTATTTTGTGATCAACTCAAGTGTCTGGTAAGTTACCATGACTTAGGAAAAAGGATAGGGTAGGGTATTTTTCTCAAGCCAACCTGAAAAGAGTTTTTGTGTTCACATACAAACCATTCTTTGTGCGCTGCTGTAAATAATTCTTCCCGAAGATGAGTCGAGACTGTTATGTATTGTTTTTCCTGTGAAAAGCCGCGGCACATGTGGATCAAGTCCATATAAGCTTCAGCATATCTGCTCTCAAGTGTGACTGATAGTTTTACTGCCCTGAAGCTCTGTGTTGATGAATGTTTAGAGAAAGCTGATCATTGTGCATAGGCTTCATTACTGATCATATTAGACAGAGATGACACATACATGTTTGCCCTGCTGTCGGTTGTGAAGGAAATGTTTGATGCAGATACAACTATAGTTATAATCACCCTACAGAATATAGAAATGTTTTATGAAGCAATGTGATTTGTTCCACCCCAACAATCTCAAGGCCATTTCAGTCACATAATTTATAAAGTTGATATAAATAAAAAAAAACTTCTCATGACCAAGTCCTGTGTGTGAACTAAATTCTTTCCTAGAACCCAACCATGCTGACACATTGGGGTCATTGGGGGAAAATGCATGTGAATGGGAAGGGAGGGGTTTTCGCCTATGGTGGTGTCTTTGGGTTTAATTGGCTTGATAATTATACAATAATCATTGCATCCACAGACGGACTTGTCAAATATGTAATGTGGACATATGAATCAAATAGTCAGTTCCATGTATTTCACCCCTGACAAAATTGGCAGATTACAGAATAAATGTCCCTACAATGCTGAAGATTACAAGCCATGTGTCCTCTACCACAGCTAAAATACGAAACTGTTTAACAGCACCACTAGAAATTTAATTAGTCCAAATGCCATCAGGATTTTATGGAACAAAATCGTTTCCATTAATGTGCACACAAGTGACATGGGTTAATAGGTTTCAAATTGAGAAGAGACACTTTTATTCAATAGGCATTTATTGAATTGACTTCATAGAACACAACAAAATGGGGACGAAGAGATTCCCACCTGCGCATATTGTTCCATTTCTTCTGCCCACACAACTCATTTTTTACATCTGAAAGAAAACATCTAACATTAAAGTGTAGCCCAAGGCTTATGTAAAAAGCTATTCACATTATTTACAGCGTCAACTTGCGCGGCCACACTAGCGTGAGGTGGTGCGTTTGTTTGCCCGGCCGCCTCGTCTGATTTGAACCCAGTGACCGTAGGGCTTTCTGCTCTCAATGCCGTCGACCCTGGGCGTTACCTTAGCAGACGTTACTGGGGCAACGGTTGGCTTGGCGATAGAATTCTAAAAAGGGAACGCAAGACAGAGCGTGAATTTAAGATATCTGGTCATGTTGGAGAAACCATTGCCTCATTGCTTAATAATGAACGTATGGCACTTACATGAATGCTGAAAGCGATGATCCTCCTAATTGGAGAGACTTTTGAGCGTTGACCATCCATCTTCACGTCATTGTTCTGTTTCAAAGACAAAACAAAAGCAACAGTGAGATAACGGCCGACACAAGGGTTTACGGTGATAAAGTAGTTTGTCAAGTGTGCGTATATGTGCTATTATATTCCATGACCAATAGAGAAGCAGTTCGGTTAAACCTATATGGCTTTAATTCATGTGTTGCTTGTACAAGTGCTAGCTTCAACTAACAGCAGCTCTCATGCATTTTCTGCAATGGATAGGCTAGGCCCACCGATAACATTGGTAATTGTAGCGCTTTGAAACCAAACCAAAAAAGACAAAACAAAAGTAGAAAAGGATCTCTTCTCTGTGTAGAGTGGCAGAAAGGTGACGCAGTTTCCCCCAGCCCCAATCAGCACACGCCTGGTGTACCAACTTATCTTTGGCATACGGAGGGAGGGAGTTCTTCTTGGGTTTTTAGTTTTCTGGACAGGAATAGTCACTATAATGCTGTCCACACGCCTTGTGCTCCTTCAGCGAGTGGGACGGTTCTGCTAAATAACGACCCATTTCAACTGCAAATGTAAATACATTTCTAATGTCAAGCCAACAGTGACACAGAAATAAAATTGAAAGAATGCCATTAGTCACCAATATTTCTAAACATAAAATTTAGCATTCATAAGGATTTGACTGTTTTTACAAACAATTCAGTAAGATGTAATAGCTGAAAATCTAGGAAGAATCTAGTCAATATCATGGTGAACATTATGAGTCATCAGTTAACCTTTCGCGCAAACACTTATGGCATCACCCAAGGCACATGACTGCCCTCTTATTCTCCTAATCCGAGGTGCCGATGATTGAAGGAGACCACTGTCATGTGATCTACGAAGACAGGAATACAGACAGAGCAGTGTGTGTTCTCTCAGGGGTCTAAGGGTCAACACAAGACAAAAGAAGTTCAACAGCAAGGACCTTACCAGGAAGTCAAAGGAAAGGGCACGTGTGGGGATGTGCCAAACCTACACTTTGTAATTCTAGCCTCCAAAGGACTTAATCCATTTTGAGGTGTAAGACATTGGTGGGTTTTAGGGTCACCTGAGAATTTTGTGTGAAAGAGGTTGAAATATCACAAGTTTAAATTACAAATGGAGGCCAATCCCAAAACCAGAAATGAATAAGAATAATTGAATGGCCTCCACGAGGCCTTATTCCATAATCACATAACGTCTTTGTTAAGCCTCAAGGTGTGCTAGCATTGCCATAAAGCTCTTGTTGAAACCCACCTGTGATGGAACCTTTTCTGGAACATCCTCTTGCCTCACCCATGCCTGTGGTTCTGGTGTGGGACATTCCTCACACGGTTCGTCTAGGATGGGAGTCATGCTGTCTGGAAGTTCAACCCTTAGGATCTTGGTGGCGTCTTCCTTCACTGCTCTGAGGAGTTCCTTTTCCTCTGAAGAAAAAAAGGAAAATGGAACCACCATTAGATTGAATGATATGGATTAATGGTTGCAGACCTGCTAAATGAGTCAAGTCGGCACAATGTTTAAAGGAATCATTGATACAGCTCAGTCAATGGTATATTAACCCTACCATCCAGAGTTGGGCTGGCTGCCGATCGTCTGGAGGACCTGGACCGGCTGTGATGGCTCTTTGAGGGGGACTTGGGGGTTCTCTTCCTGTCACGGCCCTCCGACCCTGGGCTTGTCCTCTGCCGGCTGCTGGAACTGTGGTGAGACCGGTTACTTTTGTGGCGACTGGACCTGACCGGCAGGGAAGGACTGCAAGAGCGGGAATTTGCTCTAGAGCGCCGGGGTGGTGGTGGTGAACGGTGACGCCGGTTCCCATGAGCTTGTCTGTAATGAGTGGGGCAGCGACAGCGGGATGAGTTTCTATGGCAACGAGGGTGAGAGCGGGATCTGGGCCGGTTGCTGCTGGACAAGGAAGATGTGGATGACGAGTTGGACGAAGATCTATGGCGCCCTCTGTGGGTCTCACGTGTGCCAGAGCCGTGGCCGGAGTCCGAGCAGTCACTTCCGCATTTGGTTGAGACGGAATTGGATCCCAAGTCTTGGTCAAATATAACTCTCAGACCATCACTGCCCATCGCAGGGAGTAAATCCTTGGCCCCAGTCACCATCTTGGTTATCTTTTTAAGAAGAAAAAAGGGCTTTTATTATTTATAAATCACAACATTTTATTGCCAACATGCATCTCATAGGTGACCCTTGAAATGGTGTTTGTTTATTATCGACCAAGGGCTGATTTTGAAATCCTGCGTCATCAGGGCCGTTGTTGTGTTGCGTAACCGCTGACCGAAACCCGCCCGGAAAGTTCAGGACCACAACAGATAACTTAAAACAAACGAATGTTAAGCCAATGACAACCCCAAGGATACACTTACAATATTCATAATGAGGTGCCAGGTGATCATCCAATATAACCATATAATGTAATCCGCTGGATGTTAAGAAGCGATGGTTTGGGTAGAAAGTCCAACACCAACAAGGCCGGGCTTTCTCTGAGCTAACGTTAGCATTTCTTACCTCGTCCTGTTTGTAGTCAATCTGCTCAGAAATCCAAAAAGTTTTCGAAGATCGATCAGGAAAACAGGTCAATAACTGTATTATAAAATTTGTAAAGTCTTGGAAATTGTTAAATATTATTAAACGTCGAGGAACTATTATGAAATATCACCAGCGGTCGTCGTTCAAATGCAGCGAATGAGCAACGTCGTCGGTATGGAATGGTTGCTCTGGAGATCCCCTTGTGGAAAATTCCACAACATGACGAGCCTCATGGTAGCACCACATTTGCGCATAAGTGTTTTCCCACAATACTTTAAAATGGTTTCCTTGTTGTTTATTTGCATTGTTGACATATAGCAATATCGATCCATATTTCTTGCAAGTATCACATTTAAAACAGTGATTTATTTTAAATGTCCATCCATAAAATGTACGGATAATGTTTGTGTATATTACACATATACATTGTATCAGGTTACTGCTTTACACATAGAGATGTTTGTAACAGAACACATAATACACAAATATTCAAGAACATTTGCAGTGACATATTCTGAATGATTCAAGTATTTATATAATCATTGCAATCGCGTATTTTAGCGATTCGATGATTCGGTCTCGCGATGTTTCAGTTAGATGTTTCGCAAGCGTTATTTTATTAAGGGCAGCTCGTCGTCTCGTTGTTCTCTCATTGCAGTCGCATTATAGTAAAGTTCTGCACCGAAATCCGAAATCTCTTTCTTGATCGACATGGATATGCTACAGGTCCTGCCTGCCAATTTCGGCTATGTGATATTTACATATCTCTATAGCTGGATCATGCTGTGTTATCTGGGAGTAAAAGTTGGGGGTGCAAGAAAGAAGTACGATGTCAAGGTAACCGACAGTTTGTATTGGTAATAGCATTTAAATGCATGCAACTAGATTAATTATTCCTGTTTAGGTTGCATGAAAGATTTCATATTATCGTGATTCGAAAATATATTTACTAATCGTATTTCTCTAGTATCCCACTATGTACAGTGACAAGGACCAGGTCTTCAATTGCATACAGAGAGCTCACCAAAACACCCTGGAGGTGTACCCACAATGGCTCGTTTTCCAGACCATTGCAGCACTTGTCTACCCAGTAAGTACCTTTTGCACGGAAAGAACGAGTGTTCTTTGTTTACTTACTCAAAGCCCCCTCACCCCATACGTATATGTCTAAAATGTGTGCATTATTAACGACAATTTGGTCAATAAGTAACACATTGTTTGATCTTTGACGTGAATAAGTCTTTGGATAATGTCACAGTGAGTCAGCATATTGTCTTTCACCTTTTCCCCATTGAACTCCCCCTCTATCACCTGTCGTTATCTTTTTAGACGGCAGCAGCAGTGCTCGGGGCCATTTGGGTCACCAGCAGGTTCTCTTATGCCTGGGGATACTACACTGGAGGTAAGACGGTTCCTGTGACTAAACCAAACCAAATTCTTGTTTGAGCTGGTGCCCCTCCCCTCCCACTCTCAACACACAAAAAATGCATGCTTTTGGAAAAGTATTTTTTCATTGAAGGGCGGGCTGTCTTTTTGTGAAGGCTTTAGCAATCTAAACTACTACTACTTCCAACAGATTTGAGTGGTGTAGCCAGAAGAGCTATTGATAGATGTTACCTGGTAACCAAAAACTGCTGCTAACAATTTAAACATGTATTAGACCTTGGCAGTATGGTTATATTCTGCTGTTCAAATCCCATCTGTTTTTATGGGCCAACCATTTCACGTAGGTTCATATTAATCATTGACAAGAGAATATATTATTCCTTTATTTACTATAAGCCAATACATGTAATTATGTTTTGCCTTAATTATGATAATAGGTGCTTTATATCGTCATTTATTCTCTATTCCCTGACATCTACTACACTACAACTATGAACTTTATTCAGCATTTTCCACCTAACTTCACCTGAATGGGAATTAAAAACTATGTAAGGTTACTTATGTGTTCCACTCTGGCAATAAAACTCTACTGACTGCCGTTTGCATGAAGCAATTCTGTATTAATAATATCTGTCTCTTTAATGTAACTGTATCAATAGTAGTGGGCAACATGTGTGTGCAGATGAGAAAATGTGTCCCCCAGAAGTCAGATTATTGATCATTTATTAAATCTCAATCAAACGATATCCTTCCTCACGCATCATGAAAAAACATGGTATTGATAAACATGTCTGTATTTTCCTTCGCAGATCCTTCCAAAAGGATGAAGGGAGCCTATGGCTACATTGGATATCTTGGAGTCATCGGTCTTTCAATCTCTGTGGCATTACAATTGCTTGGAGTCTTTTAATTGGCTGTTCTAAAGGATGCATGGGTATTCAGCCACACCGGCATCCAATCGACCATTCCACTAAAGCTGTATGGCTGGTTTAAATACTTGCTTTAAACAGTTAAATCTGAATGTAGTTTGTGTGCTATTATATTATTTTGTACTTTCATTTACTCATTTATAACCATTATACAAAGCGTTTTATGAATGAGTTTTATTTTGATAAAATGTGAAATGTAATAAAAACAATGCAATACCCAGATATTTTATAAATCGATCATCATTTACAAAAACAAGGACAAGAAAAGGAGCCGCAGCCGTCGTAATGGCTCATGTGATTCACACATGACCTGTTGGGATTATGTCTTTCATAATTTTAGGAATGTGGCTGTGCTACGGTACTACAGAGGAAAACTACGAAGAACATCAATATAATCCTACATTAACAATTATATAAATGTAGTTTATATAATAATTATACATGGATGGTCTATTTGTGAAAGCTGTGTTTAAACTTTAAACATATTAGGCAAAAATTACATTAACTGTCTATATATCGCTGTAGATTATTCTTACAAACATAAAAACTCCATGAAAGCCTCCTCACCCAAATTATTTTTCATAAAATGCGCATCTCCTTGAACTGAGGTTTGCCTCAACATCTAATGGGTGGGGACAACGCATGCGCGTGTTAGATCCTTCTCGGAAGCAAAGCAAGGGATTGCGTTCAGGGGGTCCACATCAAATACAGAAAAAGCAAAGTAAGTTTTCTTTTAAATACAACGTTATATTATCTATACCAAACATGATTATGCTTTTTACCAGATGGATCTGTTGTCGTTATCACATTGCACCTATTTTGTGCGAAAGGCAACATGAAGGAGCCTCCAAGGAAATGCTTACCAACAAAGCAATGAACAAAAGCTGAGATGATAAAGCAGTATTTCTTTGTCGAGGCGATACATACCAAGATAATATGGAATCATCTTTGCCTACAATTTGGAGTCGGTCGATGTGTTTATTCGCCGTTGTTTGAATTCAACTCGATTGTTGTTGTTGCGATAAACGGGAATCTGAAGCAGCAACACAACACCAAGATTGCTCTTATGGCTATTATTCACATACCACGTTGTGAGTCTGAAACAGTTTAAAGTATGAACCCAAGGGCATAACCATGGTAAAGACATCAGGGGTCCATATAATAGCCCTCCCTCAGAAATGTAGCTAATTTCCCACTATTCTATGATTTTATATGTACATTTAAACTTAGTTTCGAAAACTACATTGACCATTTGTCTTCACATTTAAAGGAATCATCTGTGATAACTCCGAGATAGTGGCGCCCCCTCAACACAGCTTTGTTTTGGACAATGGCTTACTGTCTAACTTTGAACCCAACTATGCTAAGTAACAGCTAATATGATAGCTTATGGGTGGATTTATTCCAGGTTATTTTTGTTTAAAGAAAATGAATCGCTACAATGTGATGCTTAAATACTGGACACATATTTTACTCTTCCCAAATTCTAACAGAATACATTTTGTTTCATCAGAGCCATGTCAGGGTTTCTAGATGGGATCCGGTGTGGAGACTGTGAATGCAATGTAGACTGGGCTGAGAGAAGAAACACAATTGCATCTATTGCAGCTGGAGTCCTGGTGAGTTACATCGAAGGCTAATAATTATGATAATATTAAGGATAACAACCACATATTCCGAAAGGCTTTAAATTCCTTGCATTCATTTAACAAAGATAAAACCAGTGTGATATGTTTAGTCATCATTCAATATGGCTTATGTGAATTCCAGGTCTTTTAACATCATGAAAAACATTTGATTTCCAAAGGCTTTCTGAAAATGTGCACACATTTTTAAACACTTGTTTTTGTGTTCTTATTTCAGTTCTTCACGGGTTGGTGGATCATCATCGATGCAGCAGTGCTGTTTCCACTTGAAGATCAGTTTCACCATGCCTACCACACTTGTGGAGTCATTGCTACTGTAGCTTTTCTCATGTAATGTATCTCAATTTATCCTGGCTTTTGTCATTATTCTATTTAACTTGCTCTTGATCTTCAGTTTAGTTCTGATTTTCTAATGTTTAGACATCCTTATCGCATAGTGTTCTTAAACCAAAGCCACGGTAATTTGTTGATGTTCTCGTGGTTGATAATATTTTGTTTTGTTATCTTATCTAGGATAAATGCTGTATCAAATGGCCAGGTTAGAGGAGACAGCTACAGCGAAGGATGCATGGGACAGACAGGTATGTTATGTGTTCTATTTCACTTTTGGCAGGAAGGCGTTATTTGACAACATTTTATTGTTGGGTGGAAATGTTTTCCCAAATATTATCATCAAAACTAGCTAATCTTCTTCTCACAGTGTCTTTGATAGTATGGAGAATGTCAAACATATAAAGGCCTATGTGTCCAGTTTGTGTCCACTAACCCTGTCAATAATTGTTTTGTACTTGTTTGTGTGACACATGATAATATTATGCACAGGGCTAAGGAACAGACTTTTACACTGATCCACTACTTGCCATGAATCGGTTTCAATTGGATTTTAGGAACCCAAAGAGGTTTAGCTGTTGTCTGTACTTATGGCAGTTACCGTGTGTCACAAAACACTCCTGGAGCACTTGGGGATCATATGACAACCCGCCCTGCTTTTTCTTTGTTTGCAGGAGCTCGTATTTGGCTTTTCATTGGCTTCATGCTGGCCTTTGGCTCCCTCATTGCCTCCATGTGGATCCTCTTTGGAGACTTCGTGGTGCACAGTAAGTCGTTCACTTTATTAATCTGAACCCTTCAGTCACCCTCATCTTAACTGGGTCAGTCAAGTAAAAAATCTTCATGATTGTTATTAAACAATAATGATTAGGAAAATTGACACACACATGTTGTAAGGCACACAATAACAATATTATTAATTAATTATTTTCTTTTGTTTGTTACAGAAAAGGATTTAGTTTACCCCGGAATCGCTATTTTCTTCCAAAATGCTTTCATTTTCTTTGGGTAAGTTAACTCAATTAGCAAACCTCCGACATTTCTACATATTATTAAGATGAGTATTTTGTGTTAATGACGGTGAAGAAGATGTATATCTTGGTAGTCTAATATTCCATTCACATTCATATTTCAGGGGCTTGGTCTTCAAGTTTGGACGCACTGAGGATCTGTGGCAGTAGTGAACCCTTCATGTGTCTGTACACCATTTATATTCTATACTGTATGGGACATTCTCCTTTAGCCTATATTTACTTTACATAATTAATTTCACAAAAAAAACGCTATTTATTTTAAATCCTGGTATATGGCTATTTTGGACCTTCCAAGTTCAATTGTTCCACATCTTTGATTGTGTCTCTGCAATTGTGGATCTATTTTCATGGCTTTACATGGTGTTTTCTTTCATTTGGGAGCCTCGCAACTGGCAACTCTGTATTAATGTGTCTGTAACATGGTCACCAAGACCTGAACTCTGGACCTCAGATAGTTTGAGGTACACACGATTTATGGTGTATTTCCCAGAACCATGCACAAATATATTTGAATGTAGTTGCATTGGAGGTCCTATGTTTGTACGTATTTTCCTCAAATTACACTATGCTGGAACTTAGCAGTCAGACATATGTATTGCTGAATGGTGATTACATTCTGATTTTACCACAGGGACTGACATATTGCGAGTGTAGTTAATATGTATATCTAATGGCCATGCAGATTCATTTGTCTACAAGATAAATTACATATTTTGACATTCAAGGAGAGATATTCTCATCAGTTTACAAGTCTTGCAATAATTCTCCTGCATTAAAATAACTTGCTTACTATAAACAAACTGGTAAATTATTTACAGGGATATGAATTGCTTCAGATCACATGTCGTTCTCCTCCCCGTTCCTCTTATTTTTTCTTTGCAAGGTTGGGAAACTGTAAAACATGCAAATGTTTTACAAATGTTTATCACATATACTCGTGTGATAAACACTTACAGTGGAAATCCAAAGTCATTTTACACCAAACTGGAAATTGTATTTAATACCAAAATAATTCAAAGAAATGTATAGGAAAATATTTCTGCTCATGGCCGTCATTGTTCTGTCATTAGTTACTTACCTCCCAAAACGCCTGGTCATCAAAACATTTCCTGTCCTGTGGCGGTCTCCAAAAGCTCCATTTAACTAGCAGTCCTTTTTAGAACAATAAAGGTATGGTTAAGCAAATTTTATGCATGATGGTCACAAGACGTAACAGCTGTTGGTTCAAGACAATGGTTTGTGTGCTTTAAGGCCATGCTCTTGCATTTGGCGGTTTTTCACATCTAATTAAAGCAAAATAAAATCCATCAGAAATGTTATGCATTTTCCCTTCAATACCAGCCCAATTGGGTCTTGTCCAATAACTGATGGCTTCTGTTCCGTCATTCCATAAAAGCTTAATCTAGGAGATTTAACCACACATATCACCTGTGATCAATCCCATGGACATACTGAGGCTCAGGGTGATGAGCAGAGTGCAAATATGGAACACAGCAAACCGAATTGCCCTGGAAGGAGAAAGAAAAGAACAGCTAGACCACCTGATTTCATTGGCGTGTATAGGTAACTATGTAAACACAAAACATCTTTACGTTGTGTGGTCGTCCATATAATTGATTTGCAAGATGAGATGAGCTAGCCATCCAAGAAGTCCTGGAAGTCCATGTACACTCAAAACACCACAGGTGTCGTGGCATTCAAACGCAATAAGCATATGATGCTAGAAGACAAAAAGGAATATTAGACATACTACACAAGATTTAAAAGATTACAGATTAATTAATTAATCAATTGAGAGTGGAAACCTTAAGGTAACGAAGTGAAAGTGTTGATATCACACCAGCGGCTAATCCAATCGTCATGGCAACCCAGGGCTGATGAACTACTGACATTGAAACGCCTATAGCAACCCCTCCAGCCAGGGAGCACTTCTGAATATGTTCCTGAGAGAAGAGAGGAAACATTTCTCTTCATGTCCATGTCTTCATGTATTTATAAATGATATTACATTTGTACATAAACATATAGAAACAACTTTCACTAAACAAATATTATGCTGATTAAAATGTGGGTTTAAATGTTAATTTACATTCTCTCATAAATATTAGCACTAGGGCGTACTAAAAGTATTTAATTGGCAGATTTTCCTCCCCCGTTATGACAACATTGCCTAGCGGATCATACCAGGTTCATTCTTCCTCTGGGGCTGGTCAACACTGACACTGCAGCGGTGGCCACGGCACTGACAGCCAGGGCTAGATAGGTGCTCAGGATTATCCTCAGCTTCCTCTCGCCTTCATCTACCAGGATGGAGTTGAAGCTGGGCCAGAACATCCACAGAAACAGAGTCCCTGCAGACCACAGACAGTCACTGTCTGTGGTCTGCAGGGTAGTCAATGAGTGTTAATGAAAGTATTTATTGATGTATTATTTATTTAATATTAATTTGACAATGCAAACCAAACATGGAGAACAGTCCAGTTTTGCGGTCCACTTTCTCTTTCTCAAAGGGCGTTTCTGATCCTTTCCGATGCATGGCCCAGGTGAGCATCAGCCCGAAGAACGCCCCAAAGGTATGAAGCTGCATGGCACAGTACAAAGGCCTCACCTAGAGATAGGAAATACAGTCACTGAATGCCAAACACGAGATGCACATACAAGGTATATAGTAATTGTTATTCTTGCAAATACAAAGTGTATAGTACATGCGAACACAAGCCTGTACTCTGTGAGGTGAGGGCACTTGTGATGATCTATTGTTCATCACTTAGAGAAAGGTGGATAGAACTTCCCGTTTACAACATGAGGAACTAAATTTGAGATGAGTACAGATAAGCAGAGGCTCACCTCAAAGAATGTCTGAAGAAGCCATCCGTTCAAAATGAACCCTGACACCTCCAGAATGGCAATGAGAATGAGTTGAACAGGGTTGGTCTTTCCAATCACCGTACCAATAGATATTAGGGCAGAGACTGTGCATATCTCGGCAAAAACCAAACTAAGGGAAGAACACAACGTTGCCTTCAAGTCATTTTTCGATCTAGGTGTGCCTTGTCTTAATAATAAATAAACTAGAGAACATCAATGGGATGACATACCTTTTCAAATCTATTAGTATCCTTCTACTTTGGATCCAGGACTCAAAGCCATTGAGGATAATTGACCATTGGGTGGCAATCACTGCCACAAGAAAATTGAACCCTAAGCCACTGAAACCATAACGCACCAGAAAAGTACCAAGAAATCCAAAACCAGCCACCACCATCACGTTCACATCCTGGAATTCTGAAAGAGGGTAACCTAAAAGTTGTGAACTTGAATCTTGCAAAATCGTTAAATCACTCTCTTTTTTTAGCATAGCCTACAAGTTACTAAAACATATAAAAGACAGATTTTACATTTCTTGTCATCAACTGGCAAAAGTTTCCAACGACAGTCAACTGAGCTTATCGTTGCCAAACAGAAATATGAGCCCCTCCCCATAATGGCCCTTTTACTTATTTAAGATGTTCTGTTAAAATACGACTCTTTAATAAAAAAAAATAGGATGAGTATGAGATTGTTTGTGTAACATGATAAACGTAAACAAACACATTGTTTTTAAAGAATGTAAAAAACTGAAAAAATAATTCACGACCAAAACGACTTACCCGAATACAGTTGGCTGGAAGTATTTCCAAACATAAAGGCGTATGGATCGAACTCAACGTAAAAGGCATATATTACAATGAATCCAGTTTGCAAAAATAACAACAAAGGTGCTAGACGAGAACGCAAATTTGGTGCGTATTTAGGGGCCATGATCTCTGTAGTGCGCACCACTGCCAGCTTGGAGGCGCTTCAGCAGTAGGGTAGGGCACCGAATGGGGCTGATAAGGTGGACAGTTTGAATAGGTGAAGCAGCTCTGATGTTTTTTTTCTTCTTTTTTTTTCTAATATTGAATCGCGTAGTTTAGGCTAGTCATCACAGAGTGCGAATTAACTCTTATGGCGTTTTAAAAAATAGTAATATAATATACATATGGATACAATCAATTATTATTTAGACGCATGGCGGTAGGGGATTGAGCTGGTGATTAAAACACCTCGCTTACTTATCGTGGGCTAGGGTGGGGGCTGGTGTTGGATGGAAAATGTGGAGGCCTGCGTGTTAAGTATAAGCAAAGGGACAACTGCTTAAACTGATGATATCTGTTGAGACCGCAAAGTTCACAAATAACTTAAACCGTTATGTGAAATAACTGAAAGGAATGTAGGCTAGTAAATGACCTGGGCTGCCTTAATCGGAGCTGCACCGTATCATGAAAAAAACTGTTTTTAGACAACAGGCTGCAGCAATTTAGGAAATCTTCCATAGTCATAGAACTCAAATAGAACACAACAGAAGTCAATCTTAATAGTAGAGCAAATAGGGTCGTGTAGGCAGACCAATATGCGCAAGTGGAAGGTTTCAATTATTATTCAATGAATCCATGATTTTAGTTACAAATAAAGGCTTACATATATACGTGTAGTAGAGACAATGGACACGCACCAGCTGCAATGAAAAATGCAATGATATGGCTGATAAGGTAAACATAATTAAAATGTCTAATTATCTCTAGGTCGATGCTATTCATTGCGACAACTATACCTGTTATTGTATCAGTCACCAAATAAATGTCAAAATATGATTGGCTATTTGCGGACCAAACAATCCTTGTACAGAACCCATACGCATAACAGCCCGCCCTGGCGGCGTGCTGATTGGACAACGAGCAATGCCTCAATCTTAATCTGCGAATTCAATTGGGTGACGCGTGTGACGTTCAAGAAGGCCTTATTGTCTACGCCCCTTTGCCTCTGCCTATGGCTATGGTGGATGAGAACCGAGCGACAAACTATAGAGTAACATAAATGGTTCATCTTTACATCCATCAGCGTGAGAAGCCTCTGTGAATTGATTGGACCTACCACCCGTCTCGCAGCTTGATGTGCGTAAATTACACCGCGGCTTGCGCTCATAGAGGCTGCGCCTGGAGAAAAGAGGAGGTCCTTGAAGAGAGCGCTTTATTTATTTCTTTGTTTCCAGAGGAAAAAATAATAACATCGACATTCACCACAAGCATTTCATATATTATCTCTGTCCGTGCACACAAGAAAACTGGATAAGATTACAGTGGGTATTCAAAGGCCAAACCGAAGGGGAGGAGGATGAAGCGGCGCAATGCGGACTGCAGCAAACTCCGACGGCCGTTAAAACGGAACCGAATCACCGAGGGTATATACGGCAGGTATACGAAGCCCCGCGGCGCTCTAATGATGTCCCCGTTGAATGTTCGCACCTTGGGAGCTACGCAAATTGAATCATGCAACACATATGCCATTGCGCTGTAGCTGTCAGCTTCCTGGCCCCTGATGTGTAGCAATAGCCTAGCTTATGTTAGCTGTGTTGCTTGTAGGATAGCAGGTAGCCTTAGCTGTAACGAAGGCCTGGAAACAGCCCGTTTTAAATCACTCCGCAGAGCCTCTCTACCACATTTGACCACTTCTTAAATGTCGGAATTCTGTCTGTACAGTTTTTCATATTTTTAACAATGGACCATGTGAGCTAACTTGAGATGTTGTTTGTTTGCTAGGAGTGTTGTTAGCCAAGAGTGCTGACAGCTACCAAGACTGCAGTTTTGTCACCTCATTGCTAAATTCATAACAGGCGCCTCTTTCATCCAAAAGCAATGTAACAAATGTTCATGCCATTATTAAGACCACATTAAACGTGGCCCATGAGCAGAGTTTTGTTTTGGTAGTCGAGGGCCACTGTTAGCCGACTGCCTTGGTAACTCGGGTATTATGTCAAAAGCGAGCTGTCGTATCCAGCCACACCTGACAGTTCCCACCTGTCTTTGACTTCTTACATACCAGTCAAAAGGGTAATTATAGATGCTTTTGTCCCAATAGACGAGTAGGCACACGTTCTATGTAGACAGATGTAGATGCTGTTGAACGTGAACTCAAGTGAGAGTCAGTACGGTTACTCCTTGTATTTTAAGATGGAAAGGGTTGCATCTATGATACTTATAGTTCCCCTTAATTTTACTTGCTGTACATGTGCCAATTTTGTTTTATAGTTTAAGCTGCTTAGACTAAGTGCTGCTACACATCTAATCTCTCAAACAGCAGCACTAGCCTGTGCAAATACTTCTCATGCCATACTTGATAATGGCCCCCCTTACCCCTCCTCACACACAGGCTTATGTTAAATGTGCAAGGTGGTATTGATTTATGATATTTCAATAACGATCTGCCATATGCTCCCTCAAGCATATGGCATGTATGTATGTACATATGGCATGTACATACATGCCATATGTACCCTTATTATTTGTTATTGTTGAAGTCAGCATGTGAATACATTAAAAAAACAACACAGAAAAGGGTATTCTCAATTGTGCATAACCTTCTGACCAAAATCATGCATGTCTCTTCCACTTTGAGTCTTATTTGGTTTATTTCTGTTTATGTTCTGTGTTTTTCTGAACAGTACCTTCCTGTATTTGAAGTTCCTGGTGGTGTGGGCACTGGTGCTGCTGGCAGACTTTGTGCTTGAGTTCAGGTTTGAGTACCTCTGGCCCTTCTGGCTCTTTATCCGGAGTGTGTACGACTCGTTTCGATACCAGGGGCTGGTGAGTGGCTCTCTTCTGATGCTTCAAAACAGTACTTTCATGAGTCGGGGGGGAAAACAGAGTTTTCATGATTATAGATAATTCCTCCTTGGATACACTCAATAATACTTGATGGTGACCTTCGTGTTAATCGTTTTTACCAAGCGCAAAACATAACCTGTGACTTGTAGACTTATGTGATCATTCTTAAAATACCCACCCTGGTTGCTTAGAGTTCAGTTTCTACAATATTTGTGTCTGTGTTTAGTGGTTTACATATGCTTCTTAGATTTTGATGATACAATTGATCTATTGAATGAATAAGACCTCTGGGATATCTGACTTGATATGTAACATTTTCATGCATGAAAAATGTAGGCTATTTTTAAATGCATTTATTTGTTTTATGTTTGCCTCAAGCTGTATATGCATATGTTAACATATTGTTTACCCATTATTTCAAATTCAAGCATAGTTGATGACTTTTCAACACATAATTATGAACATTTTTGCATTCTCTTCTACAGGCCTTCTCAGTGTTCTTTGTGTGTGTGGCGTTTACATCGGACATTATATGCCTGCTTTTCATCCCTGTGCAATGGCTGTTCTTCGCCGCCAGCACCTACGTGTGGGTCCAGTATGTGTGGCATACAGGTAGGGCCTGCATCTCTTTCTGCCCCTCGATGTGCAACTGTGGTGTCGAAGCACTGTGGTTGGTGTTGAGTGTAAATGGTTGGGAACATTCTTCCTTTGCTCGTTGTGTCGATAGGGAACAAAGCTTCAATGTGTGGATATCCAAAGACTTGACGTCCAGCCAACACAGGCTTTGACCGGAACCTTGCATGCATTTTAACACATGGTTTAATATACTCTGCCTGAACTACAAATGCAGAGAGCTGGACCACCTGGTCATACAGATGACATGTCATCATACCTCGTTTCGGGAGATCACATTCGCAGCTGAAGTTCCAAGAAGGCAGTAAAAGCATTTGGAACGATCAACGCACAATGTGTCACCCTACGTGCAAAGAAAAAGTGAACTACTCTGAGCTCTGTGTGGCATATGGAAGTGAGCGGCGGGGCCCGGATCAGGTGTCTGATTTATTGGGAGGCCCCTGTGTTGACCAACGGCCAGGTGTCAAATTGAGCTCCCAGTAGCAGTGATGGTGGGGGAAGGGGTGACGGAAGGGGACCCCAGTAGCTCTCTGACCCCACCACTATTTCCTAGTGACGGTGTGTTCACATCCGTGGGATTTCACAGAGTATTAATACCCCTGTATCATTCCACCACCAGGTGGTAACCGTGTATAAAAATTGAATCCCTCGGGACAATAGATGGTTTCTATTCTTTGACCATTAAGCCTGTGTGTTCAGAAGGTATGGAAAGGAGTGCTGTTTGTTTTTGTGTCTCTCTGTCTACCTAAATACAATAATGTGGCTAAATAAGTTACTCATTAGTCATTATCTTGAGTTCCTATCTGTGTTTTCATCTGCTGTCTTCTGTGTCCACAGAACGAGGGGTCTGCCTACCAACGGTGTCGCTATGGATACTCTTTGTGTACATAGAGGCAGCAATCCGATTCAAAGACCTCAAGAACTTCCACGTGGACCTGTGTCGCCCATTTGCTGCACACTGGTGAGCCAATGTTTGCTCTCTAAGATAGAAGCCGAGGGGTGGTTGATTAGGCACCCATTCGCAGAGGCAAGTTTCCTTCCTCAGTTCCCCATTGATCAGGCTATGAATGTCCTGTCAACATACCATAAAGCAACACAAAACCACCCTACTTGCAAACAAACTGATAACAACTCGCGCTGGAACAATGTTCACCCTCACTTGTGAACATTTGTCGGCATTATGCAGATCTTAAATTACTACCGTGGGTCAACCAAGGAAAGGGCTTTGGTTATACACGGCGTGCTGACATTTGTAAGGTCATTCATTGTGTCATGCTAACAAAGTTCTTTGCCAATAATCTCAGGAGCTCTGAGAACCCTTGAGCTGGATTTAGATTTGTGTATTAGCCTACTTTATGCTGTGTAACCAGACAGTTCACACAATCACAACAAGGAATATATTTTTGGAACGATAACTGCATCTGCTTCACCCTGATCATGTTTACATGGGCAATCCCATGTTGGTTTTAGATTGGGTTTTATTTAAACTTGCACAATGTCTTGCCCCTTCCACTCTCTTAGCATCGGCTATCCGGTGGTCACACTGGGCTTCGGCTTCAAGAGTTACGTCAGCTATAAGATGCGTCTCCGGAAGCAGAAGGAGGTGCAGAAGGAGAACGAGTTCTACATGCAGCTCCTGCAGCAGGCGCTGCCCCCAGAGCAACAGATGCTGCAGAGGCAGGAAAGGGAGGCGGAGGAAGGTGGGGTAACCACACATGCATGACGTATACTGTGCATGCATGCATGCATGCATACTTGCATTGACATATGTGGTATCTGACGTCTCCCATCACTGGTCTGTATCGCTGGCATCAAAAACCTTCCCTCGTCTCTACAGGATCTTTCAACTTCCTAATAGTTTCATTATAGCAACAATGGCCTGGGGGGTCTCCTAAATGTGTCTATGTATCTTTTGTTTCAGACTGTATTCTATTTTTACTAGAATCTCATGGTAGTCTTGAATGAGGGCTGGTGGATCTCTTTCCCGCCTGTGTAAAACGCACAGGTTGAAGGGGGTTAGTCTTGGACTCCGGAAGATGGAGCCTAAAAATCGTATCAACCTCATAGGTTCCCCACATATGTTTTTTAGATGGCGCTCCGCTGGAAGTGCTTCTCAAAGATGAGCCGGAGCTCTACTTGAATATAAGACGTGTACATGTTGCTGATTTTAATATTCCTCACTCACTCTAACATGTGTCCTCTTCTGCCATTCCTCTATCCCCCCTCAGCTCCCGCTAAAGGATTATCAGAGACGGAAGCACCCCCAGTGTCACAGAACGGCGCCCCAGCCAATAAGAAGACTTCACCGCCACTGGCGGAGCTGGAGTACCGGGAAAAAGGCAAAGACGGCAGAGGAGGAGGTGGCAGTGGGGACGTCAAAAAGCAGCAGGGCAACAGCAACAGCAGCAGCAGCAGCAGCAGCAGCAGCAACATCCTGCCTTCAGGCGCGGACTCTAAACTCCAGGAGATGGAGTACATGGAGAACCATATGAACAACAAGAGACTGACCACAGAGCTGGGCAGCACAGAGAACCTGCTGCTCAAGGAGGACAACAACTCCTCCTGCTCCTCGTCATCGTCGTCGTCGTCGTCCTCCAAAAACTACAAGAACGCCAGCAGCAACGCTGCGGCGGTGCTGAACTCCTCGCCGCGCGGTCACAGCGCCTCCAACGGCAGCGTGCCCGCCGCCTCCACCTCCTCGACGGGGAAGAACGAGAAGAAACAGAAACAGCCTGCGGCGGGGAAGGGGACGTCGGGGGGCTCCCACCGGGACCCTACAGATAACTGCATCCCCAACAACCAGCTAAGCAAGCCAGAAGCGCTGGTCAGGTGAGACTCACACGACCACACAAAGTGTGTGAATGTGCAGGTATTCCTCCATGCTTATGCAGCTTTTCTATTGTGCTAAGCTAGAAGACTCCGTACACTTTAACATGCAATGTCAGATTTTCAATCATTGCCGTTCTAAGGCTGATCATGTTTTTTTCGAGCTCAAGTGTCTGTTGACCTACTTTCTGGTGTATGATTCCAACATGAAATTATCCTTGCGCGCAGACATTTGTTGAAGCCATCTGTCACGCCTGGAAAACACATGCTTTACTTTGTTGCTCTCTATAGTGTTATTTTGCTTGTACTATGGATTTTGTTAGCCTATTTTATTAATGTTTGTTATTATTTGTGTTTTCGTGTCAGTAAATGACAAACGGAGACTAATGCGTGATTGAATTCTAATTCAATGTTTTGAACCAAATTGAGTAGCGGAGAGACCAAATGTTGTCAGATGTGCAAATTGGTCAATGCTGATTCTACTATCATTGATGTTTGCGGACTATTGAAGAGTCCCTCCAGCTCAACCCACTCAGTATGCTGCCAACTGTTTTGCATTTCTGCTAGAATTGCATGTGGTGGAGCATGTCCAGGCGCTGTAAAATATTCTCTATGACTCGACTCCCGTTATCAAATGACTTCCAACCTACGGCTGACAAGACCCGGACTTTCTCCCTGATGCCTTCTCCCAACGCACCCCCTGACCCGTAGCACCGGTCAGCAGCTGAACGCATCGCATGACCTGTCGTCCCCCCCCGTCCCGTCCCCCCCCCGCTAGGCTGGAGCAGGACGTGAAGAAGCTGAAGGCGGACCTGCAGGCCAGCCGGCAGGTGGAGCAGGACCTGCGCAGTCAGATTGGCTCCCTGGGCAGCTCCGAGCGCTCCATCCGCTTAGAGCTGAGCCAGCTGCGGCAGGAGAACGAGCTGCTGCAGACCAAGTGAGTGGCGGCGTGGGCCCTGGGCCCGTGGGCGATGGGCCGGTTGGTGGTGGACCGGTGGGCGGCAGCAAATAGAAGCTACACGCACTATTGCTTGACCTTAAACGTTATTCCAGTACAGAAAAACTTGGAGGCAGGCAATAATAGCGTTGACAATAGTAGTAGTGGTGTGTGTGGGGTGGCTGTGTCAGTCCCTCACAACAAAAAAACACGATTGCTTTTTGTTTTATTGACAATAGCGCCACTGGTCTTGTTAGAAAACCTGTTGTAGTTGCAACAAAAAAAAAAAACGGTGTCCCTGCAAACTGGACCATGGTGATGGTGTTGCATTGTGCACCACTCTACCTCCAGGCTCGGCCTCTGTTGTGTTAGCTCATCATTCTGGCACCAGAACCCTACCAGTACCCTGGCACCCAACAGCTTGTTAAAGGTCACTGCATTCAGAATACTCTATTTGTATTGCTTAGCTGAGCTCTCTGTAAATGTCAAGCATTGCATGGGGTCCATTAAACACGTTTTAGCATGTTTTTATAATATTAGTTTTTATAATGAAGGTCTGATCATTGACTGATGTACAAACAGAGCAATATTTTGAGAGGTTCATTATTCTAAACTACTTTATTTACCACCTCCTTGACTCAAATCTCAGACCTTTATGCAAATGTGAACACAACATGGCTATCACATTACTACTCCCAGTGAAATGCTTTCACATCAAGTATAAAAGGAAAGGAATTGCTTCAAAATAGAATTTCCGGTCGCTTTCCCAGTGCCAACTACTGGGAGCCAACCATAGTAGACTCTTGTTTTACTTTGAGATTATGCCCTGTATTTTTTGTCTATATTAGGTCCTTCTATTCAAGGGAGCATTTACACTGGGAATAAACATCTGTCCTGGTGGTAGCTGTATTTTAGTCAGGGATTTATTATTATTAAACTTGGCATGAATCCAAGTCAACTGGAGGACAATTTAAATACGATTTAGATGTTTAATTACTCGAATGACTCTTACAATTTGTTTGGATTAATCAGACACGGATGAAGGTCTGGCTAATATATTTGGATACTTATTTCTTTCCTTTTTTCCGAATGAATTCAAACATTATTTAGGTTGACTAAAAGCAGAAGACGCACACACACACACACACTCTTCACAGTACCGTCCCGCTGGCTAACATATTTCCGTGTATGTGTTTAGGCTCCATAATGCCGTTCAGGCCAAGCAGAAGGACAAGCAGGCGGTGGGCCAGCTGGAGAAGAGGCTGAAGGCGGAGCAGGAGGCACGCGCCACTGCAGAGAAACAGCTCGCAGACGAGAAGAAGCGGAAGAAGCTGGAGGAGGCCACAGCGGCCCGGGCCGTGGCGTTGGCCGCAGCCTCCAGGTACACCCGACCACACCCTCCACACAGGTGGCCTCCCATCCTGGCATAAACACTCCGGAGCCCCGCGGGCTAGAATGGAGATTTAGCATTTGTTGTTCAGGACAGCATGGATGCGCATATGTTCCGTACACTGTTCCGTTATTTATGCAATGCCACCATATCTTTAAAGCGGGGTTGACTGCACAAGGCGCGCTTGATCAGTGTGGATAAATATTGTGCCATATATTGGATGCATGTGATAACTCATGTGGGTGTGAGGACATCAAGTTGAATAGAAGTAATTTTATGCTCTGTTGGGAAATGAATGAATCGTAAATGTGTGTCTGGAGGGGGAGAAGGTGGAACGAATGGGGCGGATCTGTGGGTTATACACGCATACCTCCTGATAGGCATTCACAGAGAGTTATTTAAAGAGTATTAAGATGTGAATGGGACCATCTGACCTCGGCGTTCATGGTTGTTGTCCACAGAGGGGAATGCACAGACACGCTGCGGAGGCGCATCACAGAGCTGGAGACAGAGTGCAAGAAGCTCAGCATGGACATCAAGCTCAAGGAGGACCAGATCCGAGAGCTGGAGATGAAGGTGCAGGTGAGCCTTTCTGATCATAGTAATACAGGCCCTATTTCCATTAATTCCACAAGCAGTGTCGTACCCACCTTTATGATCAACCCGACACAACACAATGCCATTCTGATCAACGTCTTCTTCTTCTTCCTCTCGTTTGTGTTCCTGGTCTACGTGGGGAACCCCCAGGAGCTCCATAAGTATAAAGAGAATGAAAAAGACACGGAGGTGCTGATGTCGGCACTGTCAGCCATGCAGGATAAGACCCAGCACCTGGAGAACAGCCTGAGTGCAGAGACCCGGATCAAATTGGACCTCTTCTCAGCGCTGGGAGACGCCAAAAGACAGCTCGAGATCGCACAGGGTCAGCTTACACACGCACGCGCATGCACAACAACTGGTGGTGTTATCAGCTATCGGCAGCAGGGGAGCTCTGTAGACTGGAAATGGTGTTATTGCAATTGTACAACTCAGTCAGTTGCCCTATAGTTTAATGGCATAATAAAAATGTAGTTCCCTATGGTGGATAAGCAATGGGGTGGTATTTGCTTATTTTTATCACAATACCTTTATGGCCTCCTCTGAGATTAAATTATCATATATTTCCAGCTCAAATTAAAATTCAACATTATATGCCTCATTAATGCCAGAAGGGTTAGTTTGTTGGCTCACTTCCTTGATTCTTCAACTGTAATCACAGGTTCTTTCCTATGATGTAACATGTCAGCCCAACGTCTCATGTGGCTCGTAGGCTGACATCAGTAGTCTAAATCGACAGTTTGGGGGTCAAAACATTTTACTTTGCGACTCTTTGACCATGGCTGACTTTGTTGTCGCTCCTCTGTGGTCTCACAGGGCAGATCCTCCAGAAGGACCAGGAGATCAAGGACCTAAAGCAGAAGATCGCAGAGGTCATGGCCGTCATGCCCAGCATCTCCTACACGGCCGACAACAGCAGCATGACCCCTGTGGCTCCCCACTACTCCTCCAAGTTCATGGACACCAATTCCTCCGGCCTGGACCCCAACGCCTCCGTCTACCAGCCCATGAAGAAGTGAACGCTTCCCCTCCTCTCCCTCCGGCCATCTTCCTGTCTCTACTCTCTTTCGTTTTTTTGGGTTGTGCAGACCGACCAACACAGTCTGCAGTGGAGAACATGGGGTTTTCTTCACTTTTGTTCTCCCTGGTCGTCAGGTCAGAAGGATGTTGTATCGTGTGACTGTACTTGTTGTAGTTAAAACAAAAGACAAAAAAAAACCTTTTAAAAAAGACATCACGTGTCAACTAGGAATCCGTTATTTCTTTTCTTCCTTGTTGTGTCTAGTGAAACCTCACAGAATCGGGCATGTATCCATAACACCAAAACAACAACACTACCACCTCGTCTTCAACCAATCAACTGCTTTGCAGCCTTGGGGAATGGCTGAATTTATTTAACTTCTTACTTCTGAAGACGTTTTACGGAGCTTTCAATTCTCAGATCTGGAAATTCCCCTCTGGAATAATGAGGATGTGAGCATCTGGGAACCAGTGCAAAGTTGTCTGACAACTTTGAAAGCGTGAAAAATCTTTGCAGTTAACACAGGAGTGTGCACAGATTTAAAATGGCAGCGGTGTCAAAACAAACGCAACAAAGGGCATTGAATCTTCTCATTCACCAATTTAGCCGTTTGGTTTCTTGATCTTCCCCCTTATTGTTCAAAAGAGATGAATGCATCAAGGGATGTTTGAATATTAAAATCTGTTTTGACCGTTTTGGTCCCCCTGCATATTCCTTCACAGGTTTTGATCCCAGTGACTTGAGATGGGACTTATTTATTGATTTTCAGATGGAGCCATCCTCCCGGGGTAGAACAGAACTAGGTAACACCCACTGTGTTGATTTAAGAGTAGCCTGGTTACCAGCATTAATGATTCTCTCAATCATTTGGTTGTTCAAAGAAGTGGCCCTTTCTTTATATCTTTGGTACGTTGTTCAATAGTTTTTCCTAACTGTTACAATGATCTGAAGGACACAGAAATCGAGGTGCGAGGCCATGCTTTTATCCCAAACCTGGTTATTTTCTTAATAGGTTGATGTAATGTATACCATTGCTTTCTTTGCACACAGTTGTTAAAGTGTGTTTGCATGCCCACCGAAACAACATGTATACACTCCCTTAATTTAGCTTTAATTTTTTTAGAATTTCGATAAAATTGCACTGCTAAAACA
Organism: Eleginus gracilis; assembly: GCA_025629765.1. Classification (NCBI taxonomy): domain Eukaryota; kingdom Metazoa; phylum Chordata; class Actinopteri; order Gadiformes; family Gadidae; genus Eleginus; species Eleginus gracilis. The sequence continues at coordinate 6,085,303 of JAOSLM010000133.1, forward strand.
AGGGAAGATTAATTGATGAGACTGCACTGCAATGTATGTATACATTGCTTTTTTCTTTTCATCTTGTACTTTTTTGGAAAGGCCAAATTTATAATTGTGCTACCTACTATTGCAGTGAATAATCTCCTTTCCAAATTTAACAATATTCCACGTCAACAGTGCCAAAAATGGGATTAACATGCTTTCTGGGAATGTCATAAAAATAGTTTGAAGCGTTTCAGAAGTCCTGCTGAATGAAGTTGTGTCCATCTGGAGACAGTGTGTCCCCACAGTTTGAACACGGTTTACTTTACATAAGGTTAGGGACTAGGAAATCCTAATTGTTCTGTTAATGTGACCTGCCCGAGGGAGCGATGTTCAAACCAGTTGCTCTCTATCCTTTTGGTATCCTTTGGTGCAGGGAGAAGTCTGGCATGGTGTAGATGTCATCCGAAAAGGTCATTGTTGTGTGGTTTTCACCTACTATATACTCTTGTTTTTAAGCAGCTATGCCATTGGCTTCTGAAAATAATATTTACATTTTAGTCAGCTGGTTGGTCAACAGTTGTTGAAAAGTTGTTGTTTTCTATGCCCAGTCACTGCTATTGTTTCAGCCCCAAATCTGACCGTGGCTACAGTCTTGCTCTGTGAGGTTTACAAGGAATAAACGTTTTTTTTCTTGCAAATGGTGCCAGGTGGGTTTCCGTTTTCACTTTATTATGTGACTGTGTTGGATTAAAATAATCTGCTACATGACCAAATGGTAATATGAACAGGAAGTATCCCATAAACTGCATCGAATTGGTCTTGCCAGCAGGGGGCAATGTCATTCCATTTGGTTGACAGACTTCCTCAATGTGATTTATGATTTAATATCATTAATTAAATCGGGTTAAGAATGATCAAATCCAATGGGATTTCCATACCATTGGAAATTTAAGATGTTGGACTAAACTCGTGAAAATGGCCTCGCTGATTCACTGCTAGAACATAATTGGCATCCGTTATGCCCACAACAGATTTACCAACAGAGACCGTATTTAACTGAGAAAAAAAAATATTGTTTCCATGATTAGATTTGTCTCTTTGTCTGGATATTTCACAGCTCAAAGTAATCTCCCAGGGAACTCGCACAGACCTGTGGACCAGAGATTTCAATTTGTGAAGTATAAAGGGAACTGAATTAGCTACTGATACACATTTTGACAGATTCAGAAAACACTACGTCAAGGACATTGGGTTTCAATACATCAGAGAGGCCGTCCTTTGTTCAGCAAGCATTGTCTGCGGCTTTCCACCTGCGTGGAATTACACAAGACGTGCACATTTGCACATTTTGTCAAGATCTCATTTAGCACATATCAGTCGACCTTTAAATGAAAATATATATCTAGTCAGCAAAGTCTAACAAACTTAACGGTAAAAAGAAATGTCACGTTAAATGCAGTGTGTCATGCATTGCAAAAATTATTGCGACATTATTATAAAGCATATAAATAAAAATGCGATTATCAGTGTCAACTGTTGACATTCAACTTTCAGTGAAAAGTGATGCAGCTGAACATTTTGGAAGGGGGGGAACAAACAGCCGCTTGGCTTGGCGAAGCGCGCCAGCGCCACTGAGACCGCCTCTCTCGCGTGACTCCCACACGCGTCACCGCATTATCGGGTTAATTTGCATACGCGCGACCGCCCAGAGGGGTGAGCGCGATAATCCATAGATTCAGAGCCGTCTGGAGGCAGACAGACAGAGGAGAGGTCGGGGAAAGTTTCGTACGGACGAGGGCTGTGGAACGAGTCAAGTGCTTCAAGTGATAAGCACGGACGCTTGTTGGGCTCTTTGCCCTACTTTCGGATTACGATATGGACGCGTTGAAGTCCGCGGGGAGGGCAATTATCCGGAGCCCCAGTATCGCCAAACAATCCTGGGGTGTGGGCAGACATAAAAGTAAGTACTGTCTGGTTCACATGTTAACGTTATGCTAACTAGTGCTAGCTGTGTGCCGCAGCAACGCGTTAGCCTCAGTCATGTGTTACTTTACTAGGTTCAGAATGCCACATTAGTGTAGTTATTACGCTGTTTTTACACATGTGTCTGGGCAACCAGTGTTCCACATCCTGTATAATGCAAGTATAACGCCTCCTAATTGACACTATCGTATGTCACTGAATACATTGAGTCTGAATGATTGTCTAGGGCTTGAACTTGGACATATGTTTTTGTCAATCTTATCTCACTTGTACCAGTTGCTATTTTAGAACCGAGGAGCTGCCCGCACCAGCCCAAAGATGTCTTAATTGACCAACTGGTTGACGTCCACCTACCGTGTGGTTTAAAGTTTTAAAGTCTTCCTCATGAAGACCTGTCTGCCACGTCGCTATAGTGTAATGACAGGTCGGCAAACGATGGCAGGGTCGGGGATCATGACACAATCATTTGGAAATATTGAAATCTTAGTTTAGAATAATTAAGAGTCACAAAACAAGGTGTGGAGGAACTGAAATAGTTGTGATGTGACTAATGATTTGAGGATACAGACCTAGCAACGCTCTGTTGCTAGGCGATACATAATGGGTCAACAAAATGGATAGGAAAATTGTATGGATCCGGTACAGTGCGATGATTGTATTGTTTTTAAGACATCTGTGTTATGCTACGTAATGTAGAATACCCCAAATTAAGGGTTTACATATCATCGTGCTGCAATGAAATGTGCCTGGATTCTCCGGAGCTTTTGTGGGACGGATTCAGCTGACAGCACAGACCGTGTGTGTGCGTCCGCTCCGGCGGCTACACATGCTCACTACGCTACGATGCCTTTCATACACAATTCAGCCGCTTGGTTGCCTTTATCGTCACACAAAGAACAATCCACCCTGCCAATTTCCCTGCCTTTTCCCCTTTCCCTTTTTTATTGCACAATTAAACAGTTTCCACCAAGATTCAACCCCCTGGCTTTGGAATTTACACTTCGCTCCGTATCGCCTATGACAATGTGTGTAACAGCAGGATTCCTAGACAGTGATGTTTAATTGGTTTTCATTTATTGCAAGTAGAAACTTAATAATCCAAACAATATTTGTCAACACAAAGATGTTGAGTACTATGATGACCTGCATTATTACGCTGTGATCTACAGTTTTTAGAGTACAGTGACTATATTTGGAATGTGGCATCCATGTCATTTTCTAGTGAGATTTGAACATCTCAGTCGCATTCTGGCAGATTGCTGACAAGGGTTCATCCCCTCCCGATAGCTACCATTTTCGATGTAAAATCCTGTATTGTCTGAAAAGCCTTTTCTTCCCCTGCTATACTGAAATAATGTGTTAGGGAGAGGACCTTTGTCTACATGCAGCAGGCCTGTATGCCTCCCACATCGCTTGACAAGGCGCTGTCTTTTGTTTCTAATTGGTGTTGTCAAAACAGGGGGAGGATGTCAGACCATTAAAGCGGCAACTGTGGTTAATGGCCGATTTAAAGCAGACCATGCATGGTTTACACACACGCACACGCGCACGCACACGCGCGCACACACACGCGCGCACACACGCACACACGCACACACTTATACACTGTTGCCCTGCACTGATCTGACATCTTGATGTGTCGGTTAGTAAATGAGTTGTATAGAGCGCTGGATTGTCATGCTGTTTTAGGGCTTTTTCTTTGTACAGTTGCTAAATAATATATTTCTGAATGGAAATAGAATGACGGTTGGTTACGTCACATGTTCTGGGTCAAGTATTTCGGTAGGGTATCTCTGCTTGTCCCCTCGTGGCCTAGTGTTGGCCAGCAGTGAGTCCTCTCCATAAAGTCATCCAAACATCCCACCAGGCTGTGATTGAGATTTGTTTCGTGCAGTGCTCCTTTTATGGAGTTGTAAAGACCCCAGTGATTTATAGTGGGTCGTTCAATTCTCGGATTCGATCAGAGAAATGACGTTTCGGATATTTCATCTTCGTTAAAGACCACTGCTCGGCTTCTGATTTAGCTAACTGTAGTTGTGTTCTTTCTCGGAGTAAATAGCACATTGGCAATTGGATACCCTATTAACTTATTTAGGAAGTATTGATTTCCTCTCCAATAGCTGTATAGTTGCCAATGGCGCACAGTCTTGCTGTTCACCCCTGAAAGTAGGCCTGTGCTGACTGAATGAATACAACATGATGCTATTTACGGCAGGCCTCCATTAAGGAAGTATGTATTTCCACTGTGTCCTTGGATGGCAGAAAAGCCTCAAATTTAATGTTTGTATACTAGTGGTATCCTCTAAATAACACACACTTGATCATGCATATTTCACCACTCACTTTCAGTATTCACCCCAAGGCGTCCTCCTGGGTGAAGCCTTGTTGCTTCCCTTATACCCCTGCTCTGCCCACCTCTTCCCTTACACACACCCTCACATCCCGACACCCATTTACAGCGAGGTTGAGCAGGTAATGCAGGAAAGTCTTGCTTCTTTCGTTGCTCTCCGGGTTTCGGCGAGGTTTGCACTGCAGGGCAGCGGAACTATTTTCTTTTGACCTCGCCCTCCGTTTTGCAAAAAATGCTGACCTGTAGAAGAGCAGTGACCAGCTGTTGCCAATTTAGATTGATGTTGCATGCATCACTACATGCTGGACAGTCCCCTCTGGAAGCCACAATAGAGATCCCTACTTCCCCAGGGATTACTGGTGAAGTCTGCAACTCCCGACTCCTCCAGCCACACATGATCCAGACACATTCTGCTTTCTTGAATGTGAAGACCCTTGGAATTAAAGGGAAATGGGGAAAAATTAGATAATATTTTCTTGTCAACCCTTCTTTTTGTCTTTACTCTGCCCTGTTATCTTGCTGGTCTGCCCTCAAGAACAACCAGCGAACATATCATTATAATTTACCTTACCAATATCCAGATGTGGCAGCAACAACAAATAATCAAATGTAATTTTCTGAAGCATGGCAATGCTGGAAATTACACACATGGAATGATGAAGAATAATATTTCACTTTACCGTCTAGTCAAAAAACATTTCTGATTGCAAGGTGTGTGTGTGTGTGTGTGTGTGTGTGTGTGTGTGTGTGTGTGTGTGTGTGTGTGTGTGTGTGTGTGTGT
>JAOSLM010000133.1:6400543-6411778 GCA_025629765.1 Eleginus gracilis
CACACACACACACACACACACACACACACACACACACACACACACACACACACACACACCTCTCCTGTGTGTATTTGGTTTCTTTCTCGTATGTTTTGGTCATTTACTTCTCCGCCATTAGGATGAACTCAAGGCCCAGATCCCACGGCTGACCCAGGAGCTGTCAGAGCTTCAGGAGGCTCACCGGCACAAGCTGAGCTGCCTGCGGGATGAGGCCAGAAAGCCTTCCCGTGGTCTGGTGCGGTCCCTCAGTGACGTCAGCCACTGCCGCCGGGGGTCTCTCAGCCTGCAGCGGCGGCTGAGCGGCAGCATGAGGTCGCTGGAGGGCTGGTACGAGCCTCGGCTCATGGCCTTGCTCCGGAGGAGGCAGGCTGGAGAGGAGGCCCTGAGGAAGAGCAAAGAGCTGGGGCAGGATCTGAGGGTCCGGCTGGGACCCCGGGAGCAGGACATCCAGAGGTTGGAGCTGCAGAGAGCTTGTTTGGAGGACAGGATGGCCCTGATGGAGAGGGACAGGCGGGACTGCAAGGCTCAGTACGAGGTAAGCAGCAGAAAGGGTACCTTTTGTTAATGGTTCTACTAACATCCATTACTAATCGACCACAATATACAACAGGAGACAGTGGACATGTTGGAGGAGACCCTGAGAGACCTGAAGGTCGAATTTGAGATTCAGAGAAAGTCCACCACACACCTACAGAGTCTTAAGGACGGGCTTTTAAGAGAGCTGGCCGGCTTCAGGTATAGATTCAGCATGTCAACCAGTTTAAAAGCACAGTATCAACATTGTGTGACTCATTCTCTTCTTGTCATTATTATAGAGGCTGCAATGATGCCAGAGAATCGACGGCAGAAGATGATGCATGAATGATTCCCTCCACTTAATACTAAATAGTATTCATAACGAATTTGTGCAGAGACGGAGAGAATATTTGAAATATATTTTTATTATGAGAACACTTGGAAAGTTCATGATAGGACGAGACACTACATAGACAAAAATGTATAAAGCGAGCACTAACACTACACAAACAAGAAAAATATGAAAATGTATGTACACTTTTTATTTTTTATATAGAAAAGGTAAGGTGTCTGAGAAAAGAATGTATATATTAAAAACCCTCGCATATCAAATCTTGGAATGTGTGTTGGCAAGCACACCAAACAATTCGGAGGAGTAAGACAATGTTTACAAGAGCAATATTGTAGACTTAAAAAATGCTAAAGAAAACGATTGACTTCATAAATATGCAATGCCATTATCCACAATACAAGACAATGACAAAACAACCTCAAAAAATGACATGATTAGTCCCAACGTATCATTAACCAAATATCGATAGTCGACCAAAGTAGAAAGGGTTAGGGCGGGCAGAGGGGTTCTGCTCAGGGCTGGGGGTCCACGTCTGCCGCTCCTTCGGGGTCCTCGTCGTTGTAGATGTTCTCAGCCTGAGGAGCACACACATTGAAGATGATGCCGATTGCAATATACATTCAGATCTATAGCGATGGTAACAGTTACGACGGAAATTACAATAAAAGGTATGCTTATGTGCACGTCTATGAAATTGTACGTGCATTTAAATAAATAGTCGTAAAATAATGTCTTACCATCTGCCAGACTTGCATGATGTTGTCTTCTGAGACCGAGCAGATGACCCAGGGCTCGTTGGGGTTCCAGGAGAAGTCGGAGATCTTTGCCGTGTGTCCTCCGTGGATGAACTGGGGGTCAGAATGGAAAGGGAAGGGGGTGATTAGAATGAACCTTTGTAGGACAAGGCTTTTTCGGGTGACTAAACTAACAGTTACTCTTTGACAACTCACCAGAAGCTCTGGAGGACCGTCCTCTGCGTCTTCTGGCGACTGCTCTTCTCCGATCTTACTCAGATCCCAGACATTGAGGCGGCGGTCTGTGCCACTGGAGGCCAGGATGGTCTCGTTGTGGGGAGACCACTGGACCTGTTGGGGGAAGATGGCACCGGAACCACAGGGGACAAACCTTTATTTATAGTCCAAGCACTAAAGTCCTTCACCGGTCAAAATATGGAAAGCAATATTAACTTGAATTACCAACATGAGATGAACAACATCTTAGTCAAGTTAATGACCAAAGAAAATAAACATTCATGTGGCTTCTCACCTGGAAGATCTCGTCCTTGTGCGACTCAAACGAGTGCAGCTTCAGCTTGAGATTCCGAAGGTCCCAGAGAGCCACGGTCTGACAGGAAACTCACAAAATAAGACCACTGCATACGAGCGAGGCAACAGATACAACTACAGAGAAGAAGGGGACAATCTGTCCAAACTGTAGTGCTGCGGTAGCATTGCAGAGACGGGGGATCCCTACCTTGTCTGCCGAGCCCGTGGCCAGGATGAACTCGCTGTAGGGGTTGAAGGACAGGCAGTTCACCTCGGCGGTGTGGGCGTCCACCGCGTGGCTGGGCTTGGACGTGTTGTTGGACCGCGTGTCCCAGCTGGAGACACACAAACACAGAGGCACTGTGGTCAATGGGGGACTCGAGAGTTTAGTCATGTGGAGGTTATTTTGTTTGGGGAAGGGGGGGTGGTGGAGCAGGAGCCGCCTACATCATGAGTTTCTGGTCGTCAGCCACGGAGCCGAAGAGGGACTCGTGCAGGAGGTGCCAGGACACGTCCTCCACCACCGCTGTGTGGCCTGTGAAGATGGTCTTGGCGTCCACGATCTTGCCCTCCTTGGGCACTGTGCTGATGTCCCATAGGCAGATTGTCTAGACAGAAGAGGATGTGGACAGAGAACATGAGCAAAGGGGATTGGAAGGGAAGCGAGGGTACAGTAAAAATGACAGAGTGGGTCTGTGGTGGGGGAGGAGCTCACATGGTCGTCAGATGCGCTGAGCAGACAACCACTCAGGTTGGGGTTCCACGAGAGGCCGTAGCCCTCCTTCTGGTGGCCCCTCAGACGCAGGTCAGGAGTGCACTCTCCAGAGGGGTCTGGAACCAAAACAACAATGGTGAGCAGTGGGACGGCAGCTCAGAGTAGAACCATGTTATTTTATTTTAATGTGCACATCGTGTTGGCTGTAATCTCACCTGGTTTAGAGGGGTGTTTTGTGTAATCGAACACCAGCACGTCACTGGTGGGGGTCTTGGTGGCGATGATGCAGGGATTCTGGGGCATATAGCGGGCTCTGTTCACTTCTCCCTCGTGGTTGATCTTGATTTCAATCTCGATTTTACCGCTGACTGAGCCAAATCCTCCAAACTCTGAAGCACAATGAATATTATGGTTATGGGCGGTGTTCATATCAATGGCGTCCATTCTAGCATTGTGCTATTCCGATTAAAACCTCTGTTCCTTTTTTACCAAACTTATAATACACTTCATTATGAATGTCTATTTACGAGTACAGTGAGATCACCATCTGAACAATCCCTTAAAAAACGATTTGATGTAAGAAATATGACTTAAATATTTACTAGGGTGTTTAAATAGTAAATCCAATAAAAGGAGTAAAGACCCATGGCCACATTGCCCCTCACCTCCTTTTTCACTGTCATAATGCGAAGCATCAAACTGGGCATCGTCATTTGGAAGTTGGACACTTGCTATCACAAGGTGATTCTGCTCGTCCGAAGTGTGTGTCCCAAGGACCAGCCGGTGCACACTGTAGTCCTTCCCCTCGGGTCTGCGAACAGGAGAAGAAAAGCGATTACCCCATGAGCACCCAGGTGACAGGTATTTTACATAACCGAGGACTCTTTAACCCCGTGGCTAACCTGGTGACATCAGGTAACCACTGGGCGGTGAGACTGGGCCACTCCAGCGCATGGGTCATAACCAGGTCATAGAGAAAGGGGGTGTTCTTTTTCCAGATTTTGTACTCCTCATTGATCACCCTTTCCTCCACGGCATCGTCGAACGCGGCTGTACAAATAATACATGTTCAGTCATTCATTGTAATCACATTAAGCGCCATCTCGCAGCGTTGCCATTTAGGTCAGACTGGACACTGATGCGTCTGTCCACAGAGCAGTTTTTTGCTTGTTAGTTAAGCAGGACCATCGCGAGTAAAATGCGTTCAATCATCCATCTAAAGATGTTCTAAAACACATCGCTATGCAATTCTGCCCATTAAACGAGCTAGTTGGCGTTAGCTTGCCGGTAAAACTGGTTACTTTCTAACAATAAAGGTAGATGCATACTGGCGCGTAATCAACCGTAATCGTCTTAATGATCATAAGTGACTAAACGTTTACAAATGTTGATCTCAAATACGTATCATTGTCCCATACCTTCTTTATCAGCCATGATGTAGAAAAAAAGTGTATTATAGTAAGGAAGATAAATGTAATACAGACTTCACATAGAAGACTGAAGCAACCTTACAATGGCGCCAACAGTCTAGGATGTGACTAGCCAATGAACAGCTGGCGTGGGCGTGGTTACGTCTTACGAATCAAGATCCGGAAGTGTTATCAATCTTTGATCTTAGATTTTTTTGTTACATTTAACGAATCTCCTCTTCAGGCTGAGCTCCGTGCTTGCCTCGGTTAAGATGAATATGCTTCCATGTTCACTCAATCATTCATGAATGAGTGAGGATAGATATGGACATAAACTACTGATTAAGACGTTTTACGTCAAAACAAATATTTTGTAACTGATTCCCTCAAAACTCTGTAGCTGTCAAAAGGGATAGGGTAATTGCCTTCCATGTATGCGAGATCACTATGTTGCCTAGAAAAGGCCATTTTAATGCTGGTGTAACTCAGACTACACATAGAGATAGAAAGAAATGGCCAATGTTAGAAGGGATCCCAACTCAGACAATGATTGGAAACATATAACTGGTCAAATGTATGACAGATAAGGAAATGGATTAATCAATGACTGAGAAAGTATTCAGATGGTTTGCCAATGCCACAGATGTTGACCCTAATATAATAGGCAACAGGTTAGAAAGATGGGCAGAAAAGTGCTTCACAGCTAATTTGACCTGTAGACATGAGGTCTCACTCCATACATTTGGAGTAGCCTACTCGATATGCACCATTATTTTGTTTAGCACCATAAAGACATTTGGCCACCATGAAGGTCAAAGTGCAAGGCAAGGTGTGTATGTTTCATTTGTGAATTGTGTTTTGTATTAGAATTTGATTTAAAAACAGATGTTTTTCATTATGAATCCCTAATGATTCAAGACATATTTATCAGGTCACAATTCAGAGAAATTCAGAGTAGGCCTACAGCAGAAAGTTCGTTTTCTTGTGATTTAAATAAAACATTGACTAGCTGAATTCAATTGCGTCAAATAGTCCTACCGTTTTTGAAATTTGATTTAAGATCTCTAAACAAAAGCTCAAGAGACTACAATGACAGAGCTACAAATATATGCTTCAGTTTGCCAGGGCGAAACGTAACCAAACTTAAGCCCAGAAGGAGGCGCTCACGAACACAGAGGTAGTTAAAGTGCAAAACAAACGCACGTGAAAGAAGAGTGTTGTTGCCAATGGCATGGTGGCTTCCTGTATTTCGCGTTGTTCACTTCACGTTTAGTTTAACTCAGTCGCAACATTTTAACTGCCGATAAGTTGGATCTTTTTTGAAGTAGGCCTATTACAACACCATGGATGACCGAGAGCTGGATTTGACGGAGGCGCAGAAGGTCGTCAAGGCAAAATACCCACCGATTAACAAGAAGTACGAATGTGAGTCCAGTGTATGACGAAGTTGCGTTTACTTTTCCCAATTACACTCCTCGTGAATTAAAACAATAAATAATGCTATTCTAATTTATTCCATTATATGATATGATACTACACTAATACTATACTAGTATATTATAACTATTCTTTGAATAGCTATCCTAATCACACTGGTGCACTTTTTTCCAGATTTGGATCATACTGCAGATGTCCAGTGAGTATATAGTAGTGTGTGTGCTATAGTCAAAGACAACGGTTCTTTATCATTCCGTTATTATATTGTCATGGACATGTGCTGTTTATTTCAAGAATTCATTCATGGGGCAACACTCTGGAAGAAGCGTTTGAACAGTGCGCAATGGGCATGTTTGGCTACATGACGGACACAGAAACGGTGCAACCTACTGATACTGTCGACGTTGAGTCAGAGGGTGAGGCTTGATCTCCATTGAATGTGGTCCAACGTAATTGGTCGTAAATCTATATTTCTAATAAATCATGCTGTGCCTTACTGTTTCCATCTTTGTTCCAAAAAAGGGCATGACATGGAATCTCTCCTTTTCCACTTTCTTGATGATTGGTTATTCAAGTTCAGTGCTGATCTTTTCTTTATCCCAAGGGTAAGTATGTCCTACATGATTTAGCTTTGAGTTAATTATGGAATCAGTTTAATTTAATTCCACATTAAAGACAATAACTTGTTGAGTCTCAAATCTCTTTAACATACTGTATTGACTAACAAAAGATAATACAGTGTTTCATTATTTGACTGAACAATGTCTCCCTTGTAGGAAATCAAAGTTACGCACATTGATAGAATGCATTTCAAGATCCGATCAATTGGGTGAGTTTATCAAACACTGGCAGGTGAATTGTAAATGCCATCATTGATATGAGAGAAATGTGTTTCATTGTAAAGTAGTGCTACTCCCAGCATACATCCTATATTTATCTTAAAAATAGGACATTGAGTACTGTGGTCATGTCTTAATACCTCTCATACCCTTTGTTTATTAGGTGGGGTGAGGAGTTCTGCCTAGACAAGCATCCACAGGTAGGTCATGTACTTTGTTATAACTGAAACAAAAACTTGTCCCAAATTTAATTTAAAATACTTTTCATGCAAAACAGCAATAGATGTGTGTAACACGGCACAATGGGTACCATATATTGGTACAATAATCAGAATCACAGAGATCAGAGTGAAGAATCAAACAAATTAATTTGGACATTAGCTGTTGGTAAACGATTGATTGTCCCTGTGATGCTAAACTGAATGAATAGCTTTTTTTTTTTTTTTCATAGCAGCACAATAATTTAACTACAATGCTGTGTTGGTATCTAGGGAACTGAAGTGAAGGCCATCACATACTCTGCAATGCAAATCCATGATAAAGAGAAATCTGAGATTTTTGCCATTGTGGACATCTGATGAGGACTACAGGGGATCACCCCATGCTACATACCTACCGACAAGGACCACCTCAGGCCTGTGGAAGGTCATCCGTCTTTTATATGCACTGAAAATGAGCATTGAAGGTTGCTCGGAAAGCAAACTAATATTTATTATGAATCTAAACTATGGCCTTTCAGAAGTCAGTTGGAAAGTGATATACCAGTATCGTACTAGTCTATTTTCAAATGATTATACTCCTTTCTAAACTATTATTTTACTCTAACATTAAATTGTTAGTCATATTCTTACACACAGTAATTGAAAGCAAGTACAGAAAGTAGGCCGACATATTTTAATGGATCCCATTTTTAGAATAATTTAGTTACCATCAAGTAACTTTAATCATTTAATAATTTGGTTTATTGTTTTAAAAAATAAATAATTTAAAGGTAGTGATTGCCTATGATGCACACTTTTATTCAAATCTTGGTGTAATAAACAAAATGTTTAATAAATATTTATTTTTATTATTTACGTTTTTAATATAATTGTATTCTAGATAGATAGGTAGTGCTCTGAAGAGATTTGGGTCGGAGTGACCGTAGGCTAAATTCCCATACAAATTGCAATGCCACTCTGGGGGAGATGGCACTTAGAGCCCGGACCCGAAACCAACAAATGAAAGGGTGGAGATACGTCATGTTTCTTGTTAGGTTACAGTTATTATTAATCAAAAGTCTGATCTGTAAAGCTTGAGTTTACCTATTATGCGCAAAACATTAACACAAATTAATTGTTGTGTATTCAAACATTTGGTTCAATAGTTATGAACAGTAATGTAGTATATAAGCATTTTGGGGGGAAAAACTACCATTAAAACCGTGTTATGGTAGGAGAGGCTACATCGCTTGCTCCAGACACTTCTCATGCTCACCGCAGATGTGATCCATTCAAAGTTTATATAGATTCGTTATAAAGGATTCAAAATGTTGGTTATTAAAAAATATTCTAATCTGTACTATTAATTACAAAAACTGAGGCTATTTTATGTACTCATTGTGTCGGCCTTCTATTCAACATTACGGTTGGTTTTTATGCATGACGGATCTATATTTCACATATTTAGCTTCAGTTACTAAATTATGAGGGCAACAAATGCCCCAAATCTTTAATGATTCTACATAATAGCTGCTCGTTTGTAGGGTGCATGGCAGCGTTTGAACGTCATCTCGGTTCGGATTGGCCGTGACGTCATCGCCGACTCCTGTATATATTCCCTTTCGACCACTCAAACCATTATCCCTACCTCCAACGCTGGCAACTGCGCCATTCATTTTTATTTCGAAAACACAACGGCCTACAAGTAAAAGGACACGAAACAAAGATTACCTATTCTCTATATCAGACGAAACGCACTCGTCTTTTACAGCCGACGGATTATTTTTTTGCAAAGGAGACGACGTAGCTAACGGATACGCGTCCATTGTCTGAACGTGCAAGATGAGCACCAATGCTAAGATCAAACTGGAGCCTGGCTTGGCGTCGGGCCCAGCACAAAAGAAAGCCAAGATGGACGACAGCAAATATCTTCCAGAGCTGCTAGCAGAAAAGGACAGCCTGGATTCGTCGTTCACACACGCCATGAAGCTGATATCTGCAGGTACCGTATGAGCATGCTAATTTCTATGCTAACTCAGGCAGACGTGTGGTAGTAGTATGGGGAGGCCCTGGTTCCGCTCCTCCGAGGGGCCGTCGCCACGGGCCTAACAATGGGCGCTATGGGAGTCTGGGGCTCGTACACACGTGGTGCTTGGAAGTTGGTTCTGATTATATCCAAATTATGTCTCATTGGATCAGGATATCGCATCAATGTACTAGAGATGTAAATCTTGTCTGCTTGTTTGTGAATTTAGGTAATGGTCGTCACTGCGAGATTTAGTGCAATGTGGTCCTTGTTCCTGAAATATAATGCATATGAACAATGCATTCTACCCATTTCTCTTTTCCCTTTGAGTGATACTTTATTGTTGAATGTACTTTCTAACTCATCGATATTTTTAGATTAAAAACTGGGAAGCCACCATTAGTGGGTATACTAGGGCGCACACCCACCATTGCATCAACGTTATCTATACAGTGTTATTTGCATCGCTTCCGCTCGAAACCGTTGACTAAACCTGACTTATTAATGTGATTGGAATTGTTTTCTTTGCGTCGGTTCAAAATAACGTAATACATGTATTTATCAAAAGCTGGCAACTGACTAAACACATTAGTTTACAATAACTTAATTACATATTCGACCGGGCAAAACGGAAAGCCTCTTAAGGCAAAAATATAACTCATTAGTTGACACAGCAGCACTAAATCAAACATTTCCACTACTACCAAGCAGAGTGCATGTAGCTATCAAACTGACGCCTCAGGTCTCACATCTGCCGTTGTGAGACTTTTAAATGAATACATTTACTCGTCCCTGTTAAATGCAGCCAAAGCCCAATTTGTAGTGGGATTTCTTTAAATTTTTAGATCACAAGGCAATCATCTCATTGTTAACGACATAATAATGCAATATAACTATTTTGTCTGCAGAGATTGAAAGGGTTCAGAAAGGTGAGCCGCTGAAAGACTCAGAAAAGGACACTTACCTGGACCTGTTTGCCTCAAGAAATCTGAAACTCAAGGAGCGTGTATTAATCCCCACAAAGCTATATCCACGGGTATGTATTCTTTAATGTATTTGTAGCCTGGGCACAGATGGTCTGTTCTCTAAACACTGAACAAGCGGGGCCAGGTCATTTATCCCCCCCCCCCCATGTGTTTTTGCATCAGGTCAACTTTGTCGGTAAGATTTTGGGCCCTCAAGGGAACACTATCAAGAGACTCCAGGAGGAGACTGGAGCGAAGATCTCCGTCCTTGGGAAGGGCTCCATGAGGGACAAGAATAAGGTGCAGTAACTCCCATCTAACAAATGTACTGGTTGAATCCTTTGTTGTACTTGCACTTGGTTCTATGAACATCCTTACTGTACCGACGGCGATACATTGTTGCACTGCTTATGACAAATGTACTTATTGTAAGTCGTTTTGGATAAAAGAGTCTGCTAAATGTAAATGAATCTGGTGTATTATGTATTGATCACCATTGCCTGTGATGTCTCCTTCAGGAGGAAGAGCTAAGGAAGGGCGGTGAGGCTAAATACGCACACCTGTCCATGGAGCTGCACGTTTTCATTGAGGTGACCGCTCCCATTCCAGAGGTTTACCTGCGCATGGCTCACGCCATGGACGAAGTCAAGAAGTTCCTTATCCCAGTAAGTCACCTGCATCTTATCTGAATGAACTGAGCAATATTTTCTTTTTTGATTATCAAGTATTGTGGTGATTAACTAATCAAAATACCTAGTTTGGTGGGCTGATGCCATCTTGCAATTTCCATGTACTAGAATGTGACCCTGTGTTGACTTTGATTTTTATTGTAAAGTATATTATAAGCCTGTGTGCTCATGCCAGTCAACGTGCATACAATCCAAGTTATCTTCACAATGCAAGTTGGTCTCGTTCTCTGCTTGGTAGTCTGCATTTTATTAAATTCAATGTTCTTTCACAGGAGCCCGGTGAGCAGGAGCAGTACATGGACCCCCGCTACGTCAACGGAGCACAGGACGGCTCAGGTCGGGGCCGAGGTGGTCCCCCAGGCCGGGGCCGAGGCGGTCCACCCAATGCTTCAGGACCAAGGTTAGTACTTGTTTATTTTGGAGCTGCTGGTTTCCAGTATTCCCTTTTTGAAATTTGTTGTTAAATGGGTAGTAGCAGTAAGGGTAGCCAATACTGTCAAGTGCACTATTAAGAATGATGTGTTTACTGTTAGTTAGTTGCAGTTAACAAGAAATCAGGTGTGGTCCATTACTCATAAGTGTGTTTCACAGGGGTCGAGGAATGCCACGCGGGGCCCCCCGTGGCGGCGCGCCACGAGGCGGAGCTCACCGTGGATCCCTTGGCAGGGGCGGTGCACCAAGGGGGGCGCCGGCTGGCAGGGGCGGGGCCCCCCCCCCCCCCCACAAAACGCCCCCCCCCCCCGCCCCCCCCCCCCCCACGGGGGGCCCCCCCCGGCACCCCCCCCCCCCCCCCCCCCCCCCACCCCCCCCCCCCCCCCC